>PVJO010001900.1:0-157792 GCA_004026905.1 Hystrix cristata
GGAAAGTCTGAAAATGAAAACTTGGTGGGAATATCATTTTTAATGACGCTACCAAACTTTGGAGAACTCAAGCACAGCACAATGAAAATAGAAGCTGTTCTCGATGAGAGGTGGTTAAATCATTTAGATGCCAAATGATATTTGTTTATTAAATCTGAGGATGGGGTTTAGGAATTACCAAAAAGAAAGGTAGGAGTGGAAGATGAGTTTGTATCCAAGATTTAAAAATTTCCCCTTGTCATGCTAAGAGACTGAGTTGATGCTCCACGCAAGGGTAGAAAAGGCTGGAATAAAACCAAATGAAAACAAATGGAAAATTTGACAAACATAATTTCAATGCCTTGAAGAAAGACATATAATATGTTTGTGAAAACTGCCATAAGTGGTTGAGAAGGGAAACAAGGAGGGGAAGACTGGCCAGCATCCCTGTATTTATTTTCTTTCTTCCTTCCTTTCTTGGGGGGGGGGGTGGTAGTTTACTGGGGATTGAACCCGGTGCCTCTACACTGAACTAAATCCTCAGCCCTTTTTGAATTTGTGCCACCATGCCCAGTGTGAGCCCCTGTGTTCTTTTGCTCAGGCTGTTACAACAAAGTGCTACTGGCTGGGGCCTGAAACCACAGAAATGTGTATTTTCACAATACGAGACCAAGGTGTTGGCAGGGTAGATTTCTTTTGAGGCTTCTCTGCTTGGCTTTTAGATGCCTGTCTCTTTCCTGTGTCGTCACATAATCTTCGCTCTGTAGATGTCTGTATCCTAATTTGCTTCTCTCATAAGGACATGGGTCATATTGGACTAGGGTCCACCCTTATAACCTCATTTTAATTTAAACATCTCTTTAAAGATCTTATCTCCAAATAAATCGTATCTGAAATGCTGAGCATTAAGATTTCAATATGAGGGGGGACCCAATACATTCCCTACTAGTACATAAGAGAATGGCTCAGAGTCACAAAAACTCACGATGTCACAGTGGCACCTGGGGGCCCCTACTATAGTGCTCCAAAGCAGCTTCCCCGGATGGCAAGCCAGCCCCCAGTGGTCCAGACAAGGCCTCACTCCAGGCTGGGGTCTGCTTAGTCTCAGTGCCACACTGCAGAGCTAACCTGAGAAATCTGAGCCGGAAGCAGAGCAGCAAGCTGCACTAAGCAGACAGATGTCCACTCTCTGGAAAGCGCAGCACACGGCGCCTTCCTATGTTCTAATACTCTACCTGAAATATGAGAAACTGCCAAAAATCTGTTTCCAGATGTCACCAGTCAGCCTTCTGGAGGCCACGGCTGGGATGAGAACATGAAGAAGGAAGTTCTATGTGACTATATGACATAAAACAGGCTTGGGTCTTAATTGTACTTCTAGTATTTCACAAAATAGTCTTTAAAGCTGGTACCAAAAAATGTATGTTTTACAGAGTTAGAAGAACATAAAGGATCATGTGTGAAAGTCAGCTTTTAGAAAACAAATTAACTTGACAAGAAACTTTTAATTAAAAAAATCACATGTGCAATTAATCTAAGATAACGAGTCACAGCAAAGAGATTTTAGATAGACTCTTCACGGCAAAGGAAAACAAAAGAGGCTGATAAACTAAATCTTTTCCCCCATGAGTAGTTCAGGCAATATTTCTTATTCTCTCATCTCTTGTCCCAACAAAACCATCTCAGAGCAACTGAGAGTACCACACTGAATCCAGATACTTCTGATCTCATTCTTGGAGAGACTGTGGAGTGCTAGCTGGTATTATTAGAATATATTCAAAATTTGGAATTTTGTCATCATGGAAGAGATTCCCCTCCAATTGCCTTTGCTATCCAAGCCTTCAACAATGAACTACCCCGGAAATATTCCTCTCCACTGAAAATGTCTACCCGGATACAACAATTAATAGCTAGGGGGCGTCACTTGAGGGTTTCATTAATTATCAATACTATATTAATTCCATATGTCAAATAAGACCCACAGAAATCTCCAGATCCCAAGGTACAGATTCTTACAACATGATTGAATACTATGTTACAGTATTAGATTTTGAATTTTATGTAAAGATACAGGTATATGAAAAAGTTTTCATGAAACGACTGTTAAATAAGCCGCCTGTAACACAATGTGATGTCAAGAACATTAGCGCATAAGAACTCTTGGATTATAATGCTTTCAAACTTTTTTCTTTCCTAATGAGCTGATATAAACCTTTTCTAAAGTAATGAAATCGATTTAACTCACTACATTTCTCCTTTTGTCTTCTTTTTTTCGATCTTGGTTGAAATTACAGCAATTATCCTTATTTAATTTTTCGGGCACACATATTATACTCAACTGCTACTTGTTATAATTCTTGTTTTAATGGTTCTTATGTTTTTTATTGGTTTTGATTAAGCCAAGTCAAATCTATTTTGGATATAGAGGAATAAATAACAGATAAAAACTGCCCTTCTGTCTTCTATGTAGTCTTCTATGTAGTCTTTAAGATTTTCTTTTTGAATAAAAGTATTCTTTGCATCAGAAGAAGGAATTAGCTAGGTGTCTGGGTTAACATGGGGGCACTGTGGCTGTGATAGAGAGAAGAAAATATTTCACACTGACTTTCTAGAAGGTAGATTTTATGAAATAGTTTTGGACATACATTCCCTTTCCACTTATTTGAATCTTTCATCTTTAGTATTAATAAGTTTCACGTCAACTTTCTAAAAAGGAGGCCACATTTAGTAACACCCCGACTGTAAATAAAGAAACAGAAGCAGGAAACCTCAAGTCATTTCTAAGATCCTTCTCGCAGAGATGTGCCCTCATTTATTACCCACCTGACCACTGGCAGACCCTATAAAATAACTGTGGTTCAGGGAGGGCTCAAACCCGGACCGCATCCTGTTTACAAAGCAATCCTAGAAGATATTGGTAGATGGTGTAGAATCTCTCAGGTTCATGTTAACTAAATAACTTCTTCAAAGTTTGAGAACTCTAGTTTCAACCCAGGAATTTTAATAGCAAGAGATTACTAAAGATATCTAACTGCATTTTTAAAAGTAAAAACAAGCATATCATGGATCTACACCGTCTTTTATGAGAACAGTCTTTTATGGGTGAATCGAGTGCCAAGTGGATAAACTTGGGTGAGTCTTCCCTTTCTTCGGTAAACATCCCGTGTGAAGATCCGAGTTTACAGAAGACAAACGAGGGGTGTACTGCTTGTATCACAAAGGCATGTTGCACAGTAGGAAAGGACGGCTTGAGATATTCTTGCCAGTAGTTAATTCCCACCCCCAAATCCATGTTTTACTTAAAGACTGAACCAGTTTGTAAAAAATACCTCTCAGGACAGTCACTATATCAAAGTGCAAGAAAACTAAGGTGCACTCTTTTTTTTTAAATGCAAAGCAGCCAAATTAACGTACTTAAGGACTCTCATTGTACAAAGGAAATTTTATTTATGATTTCCTTCTGTCTTTCCTTTTTTCCTTTCCTCACATCCATGGTCTATTTATTTTTGGTGCCGGGGATCGAACTCAGGGCCTTGTGCTTGCAAGGCAAGCACTCTAACCACTGAGCTAAATCCCCAGCCCTCCGTGGTCTATTTAATATGTTTTAGTACGTATGTTGATATTTTAATTTTTATTGTACGAGTATAGAATCAGCACATTATTCAAATATCTTAAATGAAACTGCAGTTTTGAGAACAGAGAAAATGGGGCTCTAGAGTAGTCTCTATAACAGTTTGGAAAATCACACCCGTATCTGTCACATTTCCTAAAACAAAGTCTACATAGTACCACAATAGCTACAAATACAGAACCTCAGTCAGGGCCCAGCTGCAAAGAACCAAGCCAGCAGCAGCACCTCAAAGCAAAAATGGCTTTATAACATGGCTTGCACAGTCACTGGACTGAAGGTTCACAGCCGGCCGCCGCAGCAGCCGACTGAGGGGCAGCGACTGCCTGCCCCACAAAGCCCGTCAGGAGGCCACCGGAAGCGCAGAGCCCGGCCACACCTGAGCCTTCGGGGGTACAGAGATGACAGCACGGCACCCAGATGCTCAGCCCTGTCCAGCTAGTGACTCCGTGCCGGGACTCTGGCAAAGGGTGTTAATGAAAACCCAGAAGCTCCACACTGCCTGCTGCCCATCGCACAGAACTGGGCACGTGTGCTACTCTGGAACCTGCCTACTGTCCAGCCCCAGCGGCACAGGAAGGCGGGTCAGGTGCAGGCTGGAGTGGGTGATGGCGCCCGTCACTGTGGGCACCCGCGCTGCCCACTCGGGCCAGGATGCTGGTTTTAAGACTGTAGAAAACACTGACATTCTCTTTGCTGGCTCCCCAAAAGGGGCTCTGATATGCCCAAACCTTTTGACCTGCTACAGAACTCTCTTCTACAAATTTGTTTTTATAACATTACATTTCAATCATATCAGTGTTTAGGAAAACAAATGTCTTAAGTGGTTTACTTAGTCAAGAACATAATACTTCCTTTCATTTATTTAAAAGTAATTTTTTTTTCTAATATTCAAGGGATAACAGTTCGCACTCAGTCTAATGCTGATATAGATGACTTCCTCCATCGGAACAGTCTTTTGCCCTAACTCCTACCCCACCTCGCATGTGCACAGGATGGCAGATTCTGGCAGCCAGGAGATTCCCCGCTATTTGAAATCATTTTTCCAAAAAGAAAAAGAGATGACAAGAAAGTAGAAGGGAGACTATTAGAGAAAAGGATGGAAGTAAAGGGGAGGGGGAGGGAGGGCAAAGGGTTTCATGGGGTTCCAAAACAATCAAAGTATGTTACATACATATGAATATACGAATATGCCGAATGAAACCTATGCTTCCGTATGAGTGATATGCACTAATTCAAAATTAAAAAATAAAATCATTCTTGCTTTTCAGTCTGAATGTTCAAGAGGCCATGAATGACGGAAATGGCCTTATTTCTGGGCCAGTAAGGAAAGGCTGTTTGGAACATGGTCGACAAAGGAATCTGGCTGTACCCTGAAGGAAGCGGCTACTCTTGCTGTTGTTCTCTTTTTCACTGAGTTTTATTTTCAAATTCCTGAGGGCACACCAAGGGGTGGGAACATCTTGCGGCTACCCTTTCCCCGAAGGCCAACTCCGGAGCAGCCAGACACCAGCCCCTGCTGATGGTCACATTCCAGACAGGCATTTCTAAGCCCAGCACCATGATTAAAAGGCAACTAACTACTCTCTCATCAAGACTGCAGACCTAATATCAGTGGGACGATTTTTCATGGAAATTATTTCTAAACCAAACTCTACTGGAAAGTGGCTTCCCCTTCATATTTTAGGCTGCCCTTCTCCTAATACTATTTTCACTGAGAAGAGGAGGGAGGAATTCAGCACAAATAACCCTGAAAAGACTTTTAGTGGGACTTTGGATGGGTGGAGAGGGGCAGGGACCCTGCCACGCCGGAGAAGTGGAGATAGACACATGTAAGGTTACTGGAACAGGGTCGAGTGATACATCAGAGCCAATGAGTGCATTTCTTTCTTCACCTTGCTGTTTTTTAAATCTCCAAATAAGGCTAGTCGGCCCTCAGCATCAGAAAGGACTTGTTTTGCTGTCATCTGGCTGTGACTAAAAATCCAGCACATCCCTCCCCAGTGAGAAGCTCCATCTTACACTCAGTACGGCTGTCCCTGGGTGTCGTGTCTGCCGTGGTCTGGCTCTAGCATCCTCACACCAACATCTGCAGAACTCTGAGACCCTTCTATAAAATGGCAGAGTATTTGCATGTAATCTATGAGCAACTTCCTGTGTACTTTAAATGATTCCTAGATTACGTAAAACCCTCAACACAATGGAAATGCTATGTAAATTGTTGTACTAGACCGCTCAGGGAACACTGACAGGGGAAGGAAAGTGTCCATGTGCAGTATAGACAGAATTTGCTTTGCAAAGACTTTCATTCTTCAGTGGAATGAATCTGAGTATCTGGAACTGGTAGATTCACAGAGCAACTTGTGTTTATGAGCTACATAAATATACATTTTATATATATATATGTATATATGCCTTTGTAATACAACCTTCTAATAGTCTTCGTAAAATCTACCACACTCAGCCTCCCTGCATTCCTCCCATTCTGGAATTACTCAGAAACAACAGAAACAAGGGATTATTCAAGTGGAATAATTACGAAGTGGGCATGTTTATCTCCAGGAACAGACAGCCCGAAGTGAGGGAAAGTTTCCTCTCTTTGGGGAATGAGGGGGTTTGAGGATTTTGCCCCATCCAAGCTTGGCCATCAAGGTCTCAGGCCTCCCCCTAAGCCAGGGAAGGACTCTGTGACAAACTGCACTCTGAGCAGTCCAGGCTGGGAATAGCTCTTTCTAACTCAGCCTCACTCCAGCTGGAGGCCGGCAGAGATGGATCCAGACATTCCTGGGGTAACAGGGGAAGTTGGGGGGGGGGAACACTGGAATGAGGCCAGGGAGGAACAGCCTCCACTGCAAAATGTGAGCAGTCACCCCAAAACTCATAATCATGTTAAATAATATCTTAATGCAATATTTTTAAAACTCAAAATTAATTCAAGAATCCATGATGAAACAAAACTAAACATAGTCTTGTCACAAGATCCTATAACTGAGCTCATTTGGAATTTACTCAAAGAAATTGAAAACTTCTGTCCACAGAGAAACCTACACACGGATGTTTTTAGCAGCTTTATTCCTAACTGCCAAAATCTGGAAGTAACCAAGATGTCCTTCAGTAGGTGCGTGGATAAACTATGACACATCTAGATGATGGAATATTATTCAGTGCTAAAAAGAAATGAGCTATCAAGCCGTGAAAAGACATGAAGGAAACTGACATGCGTATGACTAAGTGAAAGAAGTCAATCTGGAAAGCTTACATATGGTCTGATTCCAACTGTATGTCATTCTGGAAAAGGCAAAACTATGGAGATAGTAAAAAGCTTGGAGGTTGCCAGAGGCTGGGGGGGGCGGGGAAGGAGGGATAAATTGAGCACAGAGAATAGACAGGGCAGTGAAAATCTGATACTCTAACGGTGACTACACATCATAATTTATCCAAACCTGTAGAATGTACAATACCAAGAACGAACTCTAATGTAAACTGCAGACCTTGGGTGATAATGATATATCACTGTAGGATCACCAATGTACCACTCTGGCGTAAACACTGATAGCCAGAGAAGCTGTATGTGTGTTGGAACAAGGGGTCTATGGGAACTCTCTGTGAATGAATTAAAATTTCAAATAAATAAGAGATCAAAATAGCTTTGAAGGAGATCTTAAAATTCCGTGGGTTAAGATAAATAACAACACAAAGATCCTAAAAGACAGCTAGGGCTTCCAAATGGCTCAACAATGGGTTTCTAAGAGGCCGTAGTTCTAAGAGCCCAATTTGCAGGCTATAAATCCTCCTGAGGTCATGGCTGAGCTTCTGGGCCACCAAAGTGCTGGGGGACATTGCTGCTAACTGGCAGGCTCTCTGGAGAGTGCAGCCTTCCCAGGAGCCTGTATGTCTGTGTGTTAAATAAAGCCAGGCTCACAGGGGTTTCCCCAAACACAAGACTGAGCGAGGGCCCTGGAAGGGAGATTATGTTTAGACTCCCCAGGACTCAGCATTTTCCCCCTTTATTTGCCATCTCCATCAACAGGATTACACCATGAGGGCCCCCATGTGGCAGGGAGGACATTCCCGGACCCGCCACAGAGGGGCAGCCAAAGGCAGCTCCAACCTCACTGGCACTGTTACTTCTGCAGCAAAACTTCCCTCACTTTGGCAAACTTCGAATCTCTCTCCTCTTCCTGCGTCTCTTTCTTTCTGTCCAGAAATTGTGAAAATCACACACCACAAAGATCCGTGTGGCAAAGGAAGAATGAACACCACAGATACACTTTTCAAGGTGCTGTGACAGTGTGCTCACTGGCTCTTTGCCACAAGGTGGGCTTGGTGTCAAACTGAGTGTTTGGTAGAAGTGCAGCCACCCCCAGCAGTCTCTGCCGCGAGGCCACCACCAGTTCCTGCAGCCTCCCCGCCCGAGGCTTGGTTCCTGAACCCTGCAAGTCTCCACCTGCACACTACCCTGCCTGGCTGCCAGGGAAATTCCTGCTTTCGCACAAAGGACCCATTGTCCCACGGGCTCGAAGTCCCCAGGTATGGATGGCGAAGGTGAACAGGCAGCCCTTAGCCTCGCTCCATTTTGCAAAGCACAAAGCAGAAATTCCTCACCTGGGCTGGTTCCTGCCTCAAGACATGCAGAGCTGAGAAAGTACAGGGCTGCCTGATTCAGATGCACAGCTACAGCCCGGTGGCCTCGGGAAGGTCTGCGTCACTTCCATGCTGTCCTGTCCCACTGTGCTCCTTGGCTGCATTCCCTACTCTCACCCCAATGTGTCCCCAAGCCTTCGTTTAGAAGATGGGACACTAGGAACCAGGGGCCTGGCCTTTCTGCTCCTGCAATTAGTGATTAACTGTGCAAGCTCAAAAACATACGCCAACAAGCAGATTTTCTGTGGCTTTCCATGTTTATAAAATAAGAACCTGGATTATTAACCTAAGAGCAAGTATGTAATACTTAATGTTAAAAATTAATGTCAAGTACTTGCTTTGACAGCACATACACTAAAATTGGGATGATGCAGAGATCAGCACAGCCCCTGCACAAGGGAAACACGCAAACTTGTGAAGTCTTCCGTATTTTGACATATCCTATTATATATATTTATGGATAACTCAAAGGGAGCAGGGCACACGCTCCAAACACAAAGTAGTGATAAAGAAATGGAAATGTTAGTTACGCTGATCTGACCAGTACATACTGTAGATATGCGATGACGCATCACACTGTACCTCACAAATAGGGACAGTTGTTATGTGCTAACCACAACTTTAAAAATATTTCAGGAGACAGAAATGGTAACCACCATGATTTGATCATTACACACTAAACACATGTATTGAATTATCACACTAGCACTCCATAAGTTTGTACAATTATCAATGAAATGTGACCAGACAAAAGGAAAAAGGAAATAATATTGGTGATACGAATAAAACTTTTTTTGGAACGGTAGGCCGCTATCTGAACCCAATCTGCCCTGGCCATCCTCTGCGACTGAGAAAGCAAAAGCAAGGTGCCTTCCCACACCTATCTTTCCCTTTCTTCTTCCTGCAGGTCCTACAGAGCATCATTCGGCAGTCTCCTGCATGAGCCACACTCTGGAGACTTTTCCACGTCCCTCCCTTACCCCAGCGCCGTCTGTCTGTAAACACAAGGACACATGGGAACCTCAGAAAGTCAGATGACGCGTATGAAATACCAGAAGAACTGAAAAAGAGATCTAAGTCCCACCACTTGTACATTTTATTAAAGGTGCAAAAAAGGAAAGAAACAGAACAAGCCAAGCAAGATAGAAAGTGCATTTCCGAAACAAAAGAGCAAAGGATACCTGGTAAAAATGAAAAGGAAGAATCCTTCTAGCTTTTGGAAAAGCTTATTGAAAGGCAGACTGTGCCCAGTACATGTCAAGCCCCTCCATCCTTTAATGCGGTGGTGGGGAGAACAGCCTTGTTCGGCTTTTACTAACAGTTTTAGGCAGGGTGGCCACACTGTCCTTCTTCCTGGAGCCATCCATATCTTCCAGCAGACTGCCAGACAAGTGGAGTAGGAGTGACGAAAACCTAGCTCTCAGGGCATATTCCACAACCATCCTGGATTCTAAGACTAGACAGGAGGTTGGTAGGCAAGGCGAAGCTCATTCTTCAGTCTGTCCTCTAGTATTTCCTGGTCCAGGAACACAGGCAAGGGACCCCTCCAGGCTCAAGTGGCTAATTCTAGCCAGTTCTGAGTGTGCCTACCCCCAAAGACAGCTTGGATTTTACCTGATTCTCAGCAAACCCTCACAGCTTGATATCTGCTATGATATGGATCTCAAATGTCCCCCAAAAGTCCATATGCTAAAGGCTAGGTCACCAGCCGATGGCACTTTTGGGAGGCAGTAGAACCTTTAGGAGGTGCCAAGCATAGTGGCGCACACCTGTAATCCCAGCACTCGGGAGGCAGAGGCAGGAGGATTGCTGCATGCTCGAGGCCAGCCTGGGCTACATAGTGAGCTCAAGACCAGTCTGAACTACATGGCGAGACCCTGTCTCAAAAAACAAAACAAAACAAGACCAAAAAAAAAAAAAAAAAGAAAGAAACTTTAGGAGGTGATGTGTAGTGGGCGGAAGTTAAGTCTTTAGGGTTGTACCCTTAAAGGGAATATTAGGACTCTAGTCCTTTCCTCCTTCTCTCTTTTCTTCTCAGTCTCCAATAACTGAGCAGCTCTGCTGCACTACATACTCCCTGCCATAGTGTTCTGTCTCTCCACAGGCCCAGAGCAACATGGCCGAGGGACCATGGACTGAAACTGTAAGCCAAACAGAGTTTTCTTCCCTTTAAGTTGTTATTTCAGGTATTTTGTTACAGCAGTGGTACACTGACTAACACAATATCAAATCAACAAAATTGCCCAGGAGGAGTGTTTTTACAAATCAAGATCAAATTAATATTTTAATGCAGGGATATATGTTCTGAAGTATAAGCATGCACACTTGCAATCTCAAGGGGGCAGCAGAAGCCGCCTCCCGAAGCTTACCCAGAGATCTCTCTTTCGTCTGGTTGGCTGACCTCACCACGGGAAGGCTTGCTCGAGTCCGGCTGCCTCTGGAGAAAGGACTCGGTACTTCACCCTCAGACATGGCTTCCCAAGAATCTCCAGATGTCTCTGATAAATGTTCAGCCGGGTCACCCAAATTAGGAGGTTGAGGACTGTGCGAGAGTTTGGGGCTTCTGGCCTGCGAAAGATATTTTAAAGAAAGTAGGAAAATAGAGTTATTCATCACGCTAAAAGTATTTTCAATGCCATCTTGGTCAATCTGAAAAAATAATATGAGTGGGGGAGAAAATTCCATCACAAGGATGGAAGAGAGAAAACCGAAGATCCAGTGGGTAAGCATCAGTTGTGGAAACTACTGGAAAAAAATTGTCCCTTGGATATTCCGTTAAGATTTTTTTTTTTAAATCACTGAAGGTCTACCCTATGAATGCCATTTCAAGCAGGGAATTGAGGACCAGCACACATTACAGGGAAGAATCACGGCAAATTGATTTCTTTTGCCAGACAAATTCTTGGAGTTGTGATCACAACAGATGGGACTGTGCACATTTCTGTACACTCAACATGGACTGTGTACTAACACCACAGTAAACTGAATACAACCAGTCCTTCAAAGTCTTAGACTGTTTTCAAAATCAGTAAACTAAGATGGTGAATGGAAATATTTATGTCACAGTCGAATATTTTTGAGGTGGAAATCCTGTAAGTAAGATTCTATCTAGCTTTGGTTATTACCTTGCTAATCAACAAAAGTATCTATAAGAACTTAACCCATTCACACAACACCTAATTGAATTTTCCTCCTAGTTATCTGTGCAGTAGTGGGCATGCTATGTAAAATGCTATGTAAAATGCTTCTAATCTGTTAGTCAATAATGTTCTTTGACAGCAATTGCACTCAGAGTAAGCATTGAGGGAGATTTGGAAAAACAGACATGTTAGCTGATGTCAAAGAGTTTCTAAACTGGTGACATTTAAGAAGAACAAATAACACCAGGCAATGTATAATTGGAGTGTAAACTATGAATTGTGTGGTTAGTCATCCATTCAGTCACCTACTTAGCACCTACTGTGCTCCAAGCACAATGCTTGGTATGGGGGACAAAAACGATGCATAGAACAGACCTGGCTTCTGCCCTCATAGTATCTGTCACCGAGAAAGGAGACATATATTAAAGGCGAATTAAAGGTGTGTGGCCCAGAGCGATGTTGAGAGTAGGGTTGTACATGAGTAGTCAGAAAAGCACATAAACTTTGATCCCAAAGAAGAGGGAAGCCGCAGGGAGGATGCAACCCAGACGGTAGGGATGAGGAGAGAGAAAGGCATCCAGTGGTAGGAAAGATGTGGGAAGTCCCCAGGGCGGAGGTAAGTGGGGAACTCTAGTGGCTTGGTGGGGCAAAGGCCAGATCCCCTACAACCCTGGAACTGCGATGAGAATTTTCAATTTAACTCTCAGGTAACAGAACACCACTGAGGTATTTAGAGAGGGTAAGGGGTGAGAGACAGGTAGGATCTGATTTATTTTTTAGATGGTCACTCTAGCTACAGTGTGGAGATTATACATATAGAAGGGCAGAGAAAGGATGCTAGATAAACCAGGGATTAAGCTGAATGAATACATTACCGCAGCTTTCCCTTCTGCCATGGCCCATCCCTATCTTCCCTTATATGATTCCAGGCGCCTCCTGCAAGGCTAACAGATCTGAGTTAAGCAGGCGGCTGAGTTTTCTCCTACTGGGACGTCCAAGGTGCTAATGGGCTGGTGGTAGGATGCAGGGAATCCCCAGGAGCCAGGTAGGTTAGTTGCATTCTTTAGTTGCATTCTTTAATTTCCTTTAATCCTCCTTAGTTAGTTGCATTCTTTAATTTCCTTTAAACCTCCCCAAGGCTGCCAATGCAGTTTCAAGTTAAGCAGTAAGGCACTTACAGGGCCAGCTTCCAGGGGGCACAACCAGTGCGGCCACCCAGGGCTCTGTTCTCCAAAGGGTTTGTGCTTAGTTTTCTGCTCTGCTGTGGCTGGACTGAAATTCCTGATGTTTTTTGAACAGAAGACCCTGAAAATTATATAGCATGTCTTGCCTCGAGGCTTTGGCTTCTGTTCCTTAGAAGGATGCCACAAGAATGCCTGATACTCTGGGAGACCCCTTTGAGAATGGGATGATCAATTTCTTCCCCTCTTTTCTGATAAAAGTACATACAAGCAGACCCCTCTCCACAGCAGCGCTGTTTCACTCCTTGGACATCCACACCTTGGGACACCTCTTAGAACCCTCCTGAAAAGGGAAACAGGAAAAAGGTCACTTCTTCCCTTTCTGTGTCCCTGAAGGGATGTGGCTTTGGGGAGATGCCTGGACGTTCCATAGGAAACTCAACCAATAACAAGCCAATCAGACAACAAGGCAAAATTACGGCCAAGAAAGGACGCCCATTAATAGACAACCAGTCTCTTTTGCTTAATTTTTCTGTGTAAGTTTCCAAAGTGTTTTATTCCCAGGTTTATTTTTCCTAAAGTCTGCTTCTACCGTGGGGATTTGGTTTTTGGCAATCTTTAATAATGACTATTACTTGGCTAGGAAAATCATCCCTAAATCACTGCTTAGCTCACCAAAATTTAGATAAATTTATGTGGTCTTCAATTAAGTAGCTTCCTACTTACTATGCTCAGCAGAATATCTAGCTAAGATGTTCCTATTCCTAACTTAAAAAAAAAAAAAAGAGGCATACTTAGTTTAGAAGAGAGTCAAGAAATAATATTCCTTTAAGCAATACGGCTCCATTTACTACCTCTGCTGTCTGGTCATCTTTGCAGCCTCTGGCAGACACATTACATTTGACGAGTTGTCATTTTCCATTACAAAAGGTAATAATCCTTGAAGAAAATAAAAATCAAATCTCTATTTCTTGTTCAGGGTCATCGTGGTGGCAGGTAGTATAAAAATAGAACTAGAAAGGCTCATCTTGTTTTTCCTGACCTCCTCTACATAGCTATTCAGTTCCAAACGTACACAGCTCTTGTTTTTTATGTCGCTCACTTTCTCATTGAAAACTATCACTGCGTATTAGCAATCTCCTCACGTGGTGCCCGCTCTGACGCCAGCCTGCCACTCAAACACTGTTTGGTTCAGAGAAAAGACAAGGGAAATTGCTGATACCAGTGTCAGACACCCTGAGATCTGACACACTGAAAAAAAGGACAAAAAGCATTTGGGACAGGAGTGCCGTCATCAGCACGCTGCCAGGCGCTGGCGGTGACAGCACTATGCATGGTTCTGAGCTCGTAAGGTATTTAAGGTGATTCTGGGACAAAGATAAGTGGTTTAATCTAAAGTACAGGCAACATTTAAATACTCCCCCTCATGTGGAACACACTTATCCAATTGTTCTTGCCACTTCCTAACACAGTTCTGGAAGTCCTCTTCCATGAGCATCTTCAGTTGTGCTGTTGTGACTGCATTGGCGTCCTGAATCGATTCAAAATGTTTTACCTTTTGTGGGCATTTTGACTTTGGGGAAGAGCCAGAAGCCAGACAAGGCCAGATCAGGTGGATAAGGTGGGTGAGAATACACGGTAACATTTTTTATTTGCTAGAAGTTGCTGTAAACATTTTGAATAAATTCAGGACCTTGAGCCAGCCACAAAAAGACATAAAAGAGGTCTCCCAGAACCGCTTCAGAAAGAGGCAGGAATGATGGGATAAGGAGGAGTATTTTGATGGGGATTAACAGGAATATGTCTTTTACTGTAATAAATCTTTTTTAAAAGTTGAATATTCACCATAGCTTTTGACCATACTATAAATGTGTTCATGGTCAGATGAGCAGATAGCGTGTGGCATACACCTTCAGTATTATTATTCATCCATAACAAATGGACAAGAAGAGCTAAGAGGCATGTCACTGTGATGCCAAAGGGACATGTATTAATAAAAATAAAAATTCATACAAAGGCCGGTGGGTGGAGGAGCCGATGGCTGTCCTGAGCTGAGCAGTGAAATCTATGGTTTCCCTCGATTGGACCGACCAGTTACCACCTGATCTTAGTTGGACCAATCAAATTCTTTCCCCTGGAAACGCCGGCCTGGACAGAGTACAGGAAGTCTGAGGTCACTTCAAACTGGTGAAGTGGTCAAGCAAAGTGAAGCAGGAACAGCACAGAGAGACCAGATAAAGCAGGTCTGTTTAAGAACAAGGAGATGACAGACCCCCCGACTCTCATTAGAGAGCCACAGGACAAGGGAAGCAGCTTCTGGGCTTGCCACTTTGTTTCTAGACCGCTGTGAGGCCTTGTCAATTAATTCTCCCAGTTAGTTCCACCTTTCTTCCTACCTTAAGGCGATATGACTCTGGGCCTGACAAATGAACTATCACTGACAAATACCAATTTTAATTGTTCCTTCTCTCCAGGCTGCGACGGTGCTCATAATCTGAGAAATAACTACAGAGAAATCTCAACTCCCAGAGCAGGGGTTCCCATTATTTTATACTTTAAGGATTAATGTTTCATACACACGTAATACGTACATGGTTACAATATTTTTATTTTGCAAAGTTAGACACATTGAAAAAAACTATGGCTGGGGTGTGGCTCAGTGGCAGAGCATGTACTGAGGGAGGAGAAGAAGGAGCAAACATACCAGGTCCTTGCTGCACTGTGCCGGCTGATAGATACATGCTTATTCTCATTTAACCCTCCTGGTACCTTTATAAAACTGCGATTTCCAGGGGCTGGGGATTTAGCCCAGTGGTGAAGCGCTTCTCTAGCAAATGCAAGGCCCTGAGTTTGATCCCCAGCAGCACCCCCTGAAAAAAAAAACCCTGAGATTTCCTACAAGTATATCCCCTGTGGCACCTGCTCTGTAGAACTATGTAGTGAGGCAGTGCTAAGATCTAGTTTCCCGCATGGTATTAACTTGTAAAAAGATTGCCATGCTTGCATTTTACCATCATAAACAAATATTTGCTGAAACGTTCACCATATGCATTATGTTTTACTAGCGGGTCCGATTTCTTCTTATTTTTTGCAATGGTGTTAGATTTAAAAGACTACAGCTAACGAGGAAAGAAAATTAGAGGTAGAGTCACTGATGGTATTTTTTTTCGTTCTCATTTTTAGACCCTTTAAACTCTAAACTGAAATGCAGAGGTCCAGAAAATGAACCTGAAATGCAGCTTTATGTAATACGTTAATTGTCAGGAACACTGGGGTGCCTGGTTAGCCACGGCATTCACTTTGCTGCAGATTACATTCTGTTTTGAAAAGAAAAATCAACATTGCCTTAATGATGAAGTTTCCCTTCATCCTAATTAGTGCCCAATTTGCCACAGAGAATTCAGAAATATAATGAAGTTTCCCATATGCAAATGTATTTGGAATGACTCACTTCTAGTACTCATTAAGGGACATGGTTAACTTAATCGTGACACTCAAGACACTTGTGAACCTCATTTTTTGCACTTGGGAAACTTTCAGCTCGACCTTGTCAAAATTCTGCCTTCAATTGAAGAGAACGTTCTAGGTGCTAGGAGCAAAACATTAAGTTAATAAACAATGAGTCACTCACGGACTTGAGCTTTTGTCCAGCATCCCTGATCCACAATGCTCTGACCTCAGGGAGAATTAACAAACTGTTAGTTACTATGAAAGGTCCAGTTTTCCCAATCAGCTTACAGAGTCCTTTTTACACTCCACAGTGCTGTCACCTTCTTTCTAGTCTTTCAAAGTTTCAGAGTTTGGGATAGTGGACGGAAAGGAAGACAAAGCTCTGTAAAGCACACCTGGCTTCCATTCAGCCCCTTGTCCTTACACATAACCGGCCCAGGTGGCAGCATCCGCTGAGATCTGTCCCTCCAGGCTGGGCACCTGCATTCTCAGATGAGCGCTAGGCACTGCAGCCCAGTGAGCTCGGGCCCTGGTCTCTGCAGGGTTCCTTGCTATTTCCCGTAGGCTTGTGGCTTGGGGCCAGAAAAATCACAGGCTGAGCCGCTCATCTTCCCGGGCTGTCTTTATGGTGACAGTCACTTGAAAATAGTCGGAGGACAGCCACCGTTCTGGATGATGACAAAAGTGAGAACTTTGATACAAATGTAAGAAAGAACTGCAGTTTTATTAGAATCTTGTCACTTGTAGGTAGACCTGGCACTAAAGACTCAGAGAAGTGACGGGAGAGGATTGGCTTTTGTTTTTATTAGAAAACTTAGACACAAGTACTGAAGGGTCCTGCTTTTAATCAAGAACATGAAATAAACTCCTAAAATTGAGTGTTTAGTGTATTTCTGGGTGCCTCACGTTGGCAGTCGGTGGACACACACCAGGTGTACTAATAACTAGGAACCTCTGGGCCTCATAATGAGGCAGATGACTAAGTTCAACCCACATTTGAATGCCACCTTCCAACTGTGCATAACTGAGATTCTCCTACATTAAGCTCTGTAAATTAGCATTTCTGTTCCTCAACCTGGACAAAGGGGAAGCATTTTCTCTCGGATTTATTTTGATGAATTCTTCTTGATAAACTCAGTCTACACCCTATTTCTTCAAGGCTAACATTTCAACATTTTTCTCCCTCTCCCACCCAAAGAGTACCCAGACGTTATTCATGATTTTCACCTGTGAAAACAGAACCATGTTTGGTCTGGAGAAAAAGCAGACGATTCAGCAGCTGAAGAAAGTACAACTGTGTCTTTTGCTTCCATGTTTTCCTTATATGTATTACCTCATTATCAGCTCCGGAAGATGCAAAAACCGTGATGCCAAGTAGTCACTGTCTACTGCTGGCCGGCGTGGAGCCAGCCACGGGAACCTGTGTGAGCAGAGAGGTAGCCACAGCACACAGCAGAGCAAGCCTTCAGGACCCCTGTGCCTGGCCGCCCTCAGGCAAAGTCTCTCCTACACACCCCAGCAAACAAAGGACAAGGACAGCTCTTGTGCAGGAAAGAGTGCATCCTCACACTACAATCATATCCTCCACAGGGTGTAATTTGTGTGTGAGAGTCATCTTTTAAGATACTGATAATTTATCTTTGCCCTTATGATTGTCAAAAACAATCAAAACAACTATGGAACTTCCACTTCTACCCCACAGCCCCTGGAAAGACCACCAACCCTTCAAGATCTAAAGTCTCCCCCGGGGGGAGGGTTGTTGACAGAGTCTTCCCATTATAGAGGCCATTGTGAAGAGCCTTGCCCTAATTTGGGTTTCGAAAATAAGGGCATTTGGGAAATGAATCTGGAGAGAAGGGGGCAACTAATCCGCAGGAAGAGCAGAGTGGATGGTTTTTCCAGGGCAAAGGAGCAGGTGGTAGTTTTGTTGTTGGTGGAGGTGACGTTGATGGTGCTGTTCAGTTTGGGGAGAGCTGGAGGCCATTTGCAAAGAGAAACCCACCCAGGAATAAGGACGTGTGGCATGCTTAAAGTGGCTGAAGCCAGGGGGCCACGGATAGGTAACCTGGCAGAGACCCCCAGGCACCTGCCTGCAAACAGACCATACGGGAGGCCATTCATTCCAAGTCCCAGGAGACTGAGCCCCAAGCTAGAAGGAAACAAGTTCTCCAAGATGTCTTTACAGCCCCAAGTGAGGGGACAGTGTTTCCCCTGAATATGTTGAGAATGAACTTCTCAATCATTGCTGAAACCAAGCTACATTAATTTGACTAGGAAAAATAAGAAAAATGAGCGGCAAGGAGCAAATCCATACATATGCCATCTTTAATAGAATCCATAAATTTGGAAACAACTTAGGAAGTTAGTTAACAATTACAAGGTATTTATATTCTGGAATGCTATGTAGTCATACTGAAGGTATTTTTAAGGAATTTCTTTTGTATAATTTAGGATATGGAAGCAATACACTGAAATATTGACATTGGTTTTTGGATGGTGGCATTATGGGTAATATACCTTCTTCATTTCTCCAAAATGAGAATACACTGTGTTCGTATATCAAAGAATTACTGAATACTTATTGCTACTTTAAAAGAACAGATCAGAGAGGGGATGAAAGTCCAGAGGATTCCTGTCTATGAAGACCTTAAGTTATTCACGCCCATTCCCGTCTTACAGATGCATTCAATATGACTGGATCAGGTTACAGGACTTGTCCTCAGAGATGGCCCCGGAGATGAAGACATCAACACATGGGGCAAACAGGCTGGGAAACACATTCTCATTTTCATGCCATGCAAAATTTGCCAAGAACCCAGAGTTGCAAGGACTTCTAATTCCAAAAATCTTCAGTTGGGAAACGAAGCACTCAAGCCTTTAAATCTACTTTGGACATATAGATCACACTTCTCAGGTTAGAGACACATTTCCACACCCTGCAGTTCTTTTTTTTTTTTTGTGGTGCTGGGGATCAAACTCAGGACCTTGCGCTTGCAAGGCAAGCACTCTAACCACTGAGCTAAATCCCCAGCCCCTCACACCCTGAAGTTCTAACGTCATTACAGTAACTTAATTTTAAGACTCTTAAAATGTGATTCCAAGTAAATTTGGAATTTTAGCATTTACCTAAAACTTGAACATTTTCTGCTTTTTAGTCCCTTCACTGTGTGTAGGTGACATGATTCTTCTCTAAGGGGTTTGCTTCGGCCTAGAGTTGGTGCCTAATTCTGTTGCCCTGAAGGAGGGACACGGCACCCGGCCAGGTCAGAAGGCTGGCTAGTCTTCCCAACTTCCAGCATTAGATGTCAACCTGCCATCTGTCAACCTGCCATCTGTCAACCTGGTGGCTTATCTGTGACATGACACAGACCCTCTTCAGAAATTACTCCTAAAATTGGCTGCTGTCTGACTCCTCCACAAAGCCTGCCTTACAGCCAGCTATTTAAGGAGGACAAGGCCTCGCTCTCTCCTCATCCCTATTTAGCATCCTTCTATCAAGTTCAAAAGTCACATCATCAGCAAGTTCCACATCTGGACCTCACTAACTCAGAGCCCCCATTCCTTTCAGACATTCATTCATGCCATTATTATTTAGTGTGGTGTCTTCCTCTTTTATTTTGCTGACACAAAATAAAACAGGCTAGATGAAGACTGCTATTCACTGTGGACTCTATGACATCAATCTGTGTCTCTTTTATGAAGTCATGCGCAAGCAATGTTTCTTTTAGAATTTAAAATGAGGAAAATGACTTGGCCTCCTGAAGAGTCATTAAGTATTGTTTTGTCATATAATGCGAATTAGGTAAAATATGGCATATATCAGGAAACCTGAAGCTAAACTTAATGTTGAAGCCAAACACAGCACCTATATTTATAAATGTGCTCCCTCTTCCTACAAGGTTTTGCTTTTGAATTTTAGTGTGTATACCTTAGAGTAGATGTCCTTTATTGAATCAAGCAATCAATTAATTTATTCCTTTCTTCCTTCCTTTCTGAAACCAGCAAGGTGAACATTAGAAATAAGCAAAACGTTCAACAGGTTTTGGCTCTCAAGTCCTCCCTGGTTGTAGTGTGAGCAAGGCAGGAGATGCCATCGAAATTTAGAGCCAGGAGTTCGCTTTAAAAGGCTTTAGGATAAAAGGCGTCGGTATGAGGACTGCTGTTATTACCATGATGAAAGGCAAGGGAGCTGCTTACAGGCTTAGAAATTCCCAGTGAAATACGACCAGCAGAACATGGAGTGCTAAGTACACACCTTAGCAGACCTCCTAACAGAAGCTATTACTGAATCTGTCCCCACAGCCTCTGCCTCAGCGCCTTCTGAGGGACATGGAGCACTTCCCCTAAAGCCCAATAGCATTTTTGTGAAACAGTGTGGCCTCCCTGTAGCAAAGGCCCCAACCTCAGCGAGGGCATGAGCAGTGACCTGGGAGGTCTCACGAGGTCCTCACTGCCCAGCGCGGGAAAGCCAAAGGGAGCTGGACGGAGGAGCTGCTGTTGGTTGTCCAAGGCCACCAAGTCTTCAGCACTTGTGCCCAGACCCTCTCCATACAGCCTGAGAATAGAGTTTGCTATTATTTTCAAACTCATATTGTAAACACACAAACACACACACCACCACCACCTGACCCATTTCATAGCAATCATTTTCAAATGAAAAAATAATTTATGAAAGTTCTGACTAGCTTTCTTGATCAAAAATCCCTTTCTTCCTCTAATCCCGCTATGTTAAAAACTACCAGGGTTTAGAGAAATGGAGAGAAGATTAAGAATGAGGGAGCTTGCTTTTCTTACTGTGTTATTTTATGGAACACAGATTCAAATAATGACTTGTACTGGGGGTGCAACCCTGCACAAAACCTTGCTGAGCCTCGATTCTTACTTTAATAAAATAATCAAAGGGGCTAGAGTATAGTTCAGGGCTAAAGCACTTGGCTAGCATGTGTAAGGCCCTAGATTCCATCCCCAGAACTGCAAAAAAAAAAAAAAATTGTATGTCAATAAATAGAATATAATAATCAGAATAACTGAAAAAAATGCACAAGACAACAATTTGTTAACTATGAATGACACAAAGGATTTAGCTACTGCTAGGTAGTACTCCTCTCATTAGGATAGTCCTGGATATCTTAGCTCCCGCCATATTAGGGAGGTCCGAGGGCTTACGGGATCCCAGATGGGACAACAAGGTGTGGCCAATGCTTTATGTGTCCTCTCTGCCTTTGATCCTGAGAGATAGGTTAAGGATTATTTCCAATTTTAAACTAGAGGATTTGACATCCACAGAGGATTGCGGAATCACTCAAAGACTCCAGGGGAGAACGAATGCTTTCACTTTCCAACTTAAACCATCTTCCTCCTCCTCTCCAAAATCACCACTTTGGCCTTAAAACTTGACTAGAAACGCAAAAACAAAAACCAACAAGAGAATCAAAAACAAAACTTGAAAGACTCTTTGGGTATTCAACTATTTGCTGATATGTTTTAAAAAAACGGAAAGAAAGAAAGAAAAGTCAGTAGGGGGGTGGATTCGTTTCAAACCTAAGAACATGGGCAGGGGGTCTGGGGGAGGCGGAGCTACAGGCTAGAGCACATGCGCATGCGCGGCTCTGGCTCCAGTCCCCCCCAACAAAGAGCACTCGCAGAGGATTCCAGGCTTCACAGCGTGTATGATGGAAAAACCCACATACTATCAAATCTCTAATCTAAAAGTGGGAACGTCAGTTAACGGCAGTGTGTAAAGTGCAAGGACGGGCTCACATGGCATTCTCTCTCCTGCCTACATTTCTATTTAATGCATAATATATGTGCAAGGGGATGCCTCTATTTTGCACGGATTGTGGAAATGTAAAAACAAGATCTCACGGAAAAATTAAGGACCAACACTAGTCAGAACTGTGACATGGTGAGCTACTACAATGACTCTCTTTAGTACATCTAAGCCCACATTCAACTTTTGTGTCTATTTGTTTGGGCAGGAACTTTCTAATTTGCGCTTGTTATCCTAAAAAAAGATCAAATAGACTGATTATTTTAAAAGGGAAGGTGAAGAAGTCAGCATGGCCACTGAAAAGTGACTGGCAGGAAAGGACTTCCCCTTTGTACCAAGGCCAGACGAGACACGTCCTGAGGACAGTGTATTTTGGGCCTCACAATAGAGACCAATGTGATTGTTCAGCAGACAATTGAGAAATGGCCCGTTTTATGGGGACAAAAGGGATATGAGTGGCCATGTTCCACAGTGACAGCTGGTACAGGGCTCAAACATCAAGCCAAATGGTTGGGAATGCTTCCATTTCCTCCAGTTTTAACATTCTAAGCTAACCGACTATAAAATAGATGGCACTGGGGTTTACGGGCAAATAAATAATAAGCTGACAATTTATGGGGGTCAGATTGCCTGCAGTCAAATCCCAGCTTTGCCAATAACCAGCTGTGTGGCCTTGGGCAAGCGACTTAACTTCTCTGTGCTTCGGTCTCCTCATCTGTAAATGGGGTTTGCTGTTGTGAGAAGTTATTACTTGCGTTAGAAAAGCGTGTTGACACAGGGCAAGTTCTAGACAAATGTGTTTGTTCCCATCATCATTATTATTAAAATGTCTGCCAGTAAAATGATCTGGACCCCACATCAGATGTGTCAAAGCTGACTACAGTTTAACGTTCTTCGGCTCTGAGATTGTTAAAAGGACTCGGGGTTCTGCTTGACTGCCCAGGACGGGGTCTCTTGTGACAGAGGACCATTTTTCAAATGATTGTGCAAAGACTCCTGGCTTGCTGGTGTATTACTGCCGATTCCAAATCCATTTGTGGGAAGCATATTAAATATTTCAAAGTGAGCATGCAATTAGTGTTCACTCTAATACCAACTCTCACCATTTAAAACGGCACATATTTAGGGTTAGGGTTCAGGCACTTGTCTTGAACCAGGGCTTGGGGCAAATGGGAAAGAACAGGCAATCTGGGTTAGTTGCCACCATGGATTAGAATGCCACACACGGACGAGTAATAAGGTATAAGATGGGGTGCAACTCAATGCAGAAAAAGAAAAGGTGGAGTACTAACTCGCTGAGATGATTCAATTTTCATCAAGTATCTCTGAATGTCAAGTTCTGCCTGCAGAGAGATCAGCATGCACTGCAAAGCCTGTGGACCAGGAAAGAGAGAGAAAGAAAAAACAGAAAAGAAAAGGGGTGAAAACATGAAGAAATAAAGAATAGGTTGACCAGCGAGCCATCTGTTCATTCATGATAAAAACAGCAGAGTTACCCTCTTTCCAAAAGAAAGAAAACACGGTGGTCACTTCTTTATATTTTCGAAAGGAAAGTTGAAAGCAAGTCCTAACTAGCAGTGAGTTCTCTCCAAAATATCTCGCCTCAGAGGCATCTGACTTCACCTCCTGTCATCTGAATGTGTCGCTTGCCGTCCCTGAGGCCATCCCAGGACTACAGAACACTCCCAGAGCCTGCCCATCCCAGGTGACACCCCGTCCTCAGTCAGAAAGCAGTGGGTGGTGAGGCCCAGGGCTCCATTCTGATTCGCACTGGCCACTGGGGCACTGGCCACTGGGGCACGAGCCACTGGGCCATCCTGTAAGAGCAGGCCTGTGAGGATAGTGCCCTCTGCCTATAGCTGGTCACGCAAGATGCCACTCTCAATGGGATATGTGTAGAAACAGAAGGTTGGCAATATAATTCAGAACCCATATGGTAATAATACTTGAACCCAGGGGGCCCTGGAGCCTGCCTTCAGTTTATGTTGCTGTGCTAGTACTTAAATATTTTACTTCTCTTTGATTTGACTCACTAATTTTTACACAATTTTTTTTTAAAGTTAGAAAAAATATTTTTTGTTTAAAAAAGGGCAATTTCCTGCCCCAATTCTGTCAATGCGGCATCTTCATTATATTTATATTATTATGCATGCATTCAAATATACTGTATGTCCCACCAACATATAGGAGCTTCTAAATACCACTGTAATTGAATTACACAATATCCACGATCCATATCACCATTTTATATGCATAATATATATACATATCTACACTGTATATTATGTATGCTACTTATTTATGAACTACTTTCTATTATCTAGAACCTGGTTCCACATATATTAGACACAAATCACAAAAAGAAGAAAAACTTGGATTACAGGTGGCTATACACAAAAGCCAAAAAGTCAAAAGACAGGTCTTTAGACAACAACATACTGAAATAGTCTACTCAGAATGCATTTAAAGGGTAAAAAACAGTAAAAGAACTGGACAGGACCTTTAAGAGGAAAGAGAAGCGACACCATTAGAAGAACTATTAGCTAGACTGACCTCGTAAAAGCCCCTTTCTAGGTGAATATATTCCGGCCGGAAAGTTGTGGGTTGCTGCAGGGCCCTTGAATTCAAAAGGTTTACAGGCTTCATCAGCTAGGAAAGAAATATCTTGAAGTAGGCCACAAATAAGAAAGCCCTGTAGGTACATGGTGAATGAGAATGTGAGATAAAGATTGGATGACAGATTTGAGATGCTACTGTGGACAGGCAAGAGGACAAAAGGTACAGAGAATCACTCTTTCCTGTCCAAGGAGATGGTGCCTGGGAGCAGAGAGCCAGGAAAGACAGAGCCCCGCGTAGGGACAGCTAGGAATCAGAGCAGGCGAGGAGACCAGGGAGACCACAGCGTCTCTCTGCAAGATGACCCTCATCAAAGGGGACAGAATCCTCAGGAGGGAAAGTTGCTAGAGCGGGCATTTTGGTCTCTGTCACCTGGAAGTCAAGAAAACAGGGTGAGAGAAACAAAAGCGCCAAATATTGGAGCAAACCCCAAGTCTACTGGTTGTATCTTGCCTTGCCTTTGCTGGAAGAGTCTCCCGCCAGCAGCAAAGGCAAAGACCTGGGCTTTGAGGGGCAGGAGGCCCTTCTTGCAAGATGCAACAGGTGGCATGAGGAAGAAGCTCGAGAAACCAAGGCCAAAGGAACTTCAGTCTCTATAATCACGGAAGGGCTTTCTCGAGACTACAAGAGGAAACTCATCCCCATAGGGTCCGCGTAGAAAAGCTTTTGTGCCTGAGAGTAACAAAGCAGAGAAAGAAAACGGGCTTTTCAGGCCTTTGTACATCAAGTGTGTAGAACTTAGAAGCCTGATATATGTCTTTGAGTAGAACATAAATTGTTCCTAAAGCCTTGAGTGGTAGAAAGGAGCTGTCTTTTATAAACTACAAGATTATCGATTACAGTTAATAATCAAGCAGGTAATTGAATATAAAGATGTCATATCAAAATAAAGGGAATGTTAACTGGACCACCCACCACATCAAGGACATAGATGGCTGGCAACAATAACAATGGTACAAAAAAATAATGAGGGATGTTGCCATTTTCAAAGATGTTTGATATATTCCACAGCTTAGCATAAAGGGAAATGGCGGAGGAAACTGCAGATGTTTCTATTATATTGAATGGCGCCTGAGATCTTCCAAAAGGAGGAAAAAAGGTTTGAAATTTTTGTTTTTTTTAGTGTTGGGAGTCCAACCTGGGGCCTCACACCTGCTGGGCAAGGGCTGCAAAGCTGACCTAAGTGCTGAGCATCGACAAGCCCAAAAAGAGTTGACCAGGAATGGCAAATCTGGGGAAAATGCCTTCTAACATAGATATGTACAGTATGAACCAAAAATGAGCAACACAATACAGTAATTATTGCAACATGAACAAGGAGCAAACCTTATTTTTCTTCTTTAGCTACGGCTATTTCTGAGTCTTCGATAACAAAGATCATTGCCTCAGACTATAAAGAGAAAAATACTGGCTGAAAGTGGCCAAAGTAACATGTAACATATAGTCTCTAGCGAGCAACTATGAAAGGTAAACTGCAAAAAACTGTGGAGATGGCTAAAATTTCAAAAGTTTTAACTTAAATGTTTACTTCTGGTTTTGTTCAGAAATTGAAGATTTCCTGACATTACCGAGTCAGCTTTTGCTAGGTAAGAGTCATTTAACCAGTTTGACCAGCTGAGATTAAATAAAATGCATTTATGAAAAAATTGTAAGACCATCTCCATGGTAGAAGTTGTCTACTGCTTGCGCCGATGTCTACCACAGCATCTTCTGACATGAAGACCTATTTGCCAGAGACTTCCCTTGGATTCTTATTCATGTTTCTAAATAAAGGATATAGAAGCATATTTTCTTTTCCTCCTCTCTTCTTTTACTGTCTACATATTTGTTCTTTAGTATACCAGTGGGAATTTTTTAGTATTAGTTTCCACTCAGTTCAAGATTCAAGGAACGTAAAATGCTATTTTTTATTACATTTCTGAAAACTGTACTTTTTCCTGACTTTTGAAGTCACATAGTAACTGTTTAGAGTCCTCAAATTCAACTTTATTCATATGCAATGTAAGGATAACAACAGATAATAATAGGTGGTTGGAAGGTTAAATGAGATTGAGGCATGTAAAACACATGGGATTGGGGATTTAGCTCAGTGGTACAGCGCATGCCTAGCGAGAACAAGGCCTTGAGTTTGATCCTCAGCAACCCCTAACCCCTCAAAAAAAAAAAAAAAAAACCACTGTGCACAATTCCTGACCTAGACTAAAAATGCAAATGACAGGAATTTGAAACCTTTTTCTCTTTAATTGTATTATCAAAAGTGCTTTACTTTAACAAATGCACAGACAGTAAGTATCAAAAGCCTTAAAATTTTGGATGTCCTTTTGACTCCGCCATTCTGTTGGTACCAACTGACCCTCAGGAGACAAAGAACACTGATCCAGAAGGACGAAGTCATGTATCATGTTTGTAAATGGTGATGTGTACACACACTGAAACCAGCTAAACAAGTGACCTTTAGCAACGCTGAAGGGCACAACTCTGTAACACACAGTGAAGCTCACACACGTACTTAAGTGGATAAAATGCATTTTAAAAAAATGGACACATACTTTTCGTCTATGAGTCCATAAACGTAGAGAAAAACAGCAAAAGGATACACCAAAATGATCATCTAGGTATTCTGTGTGGGTCATTGGATTGTGATTCTTTTCATTCTTTCCATGTATCACTCTTGTAATAAAAAAAAAAGAAAGTTTATCTTTAAAAGTCATGTAGGATTTGCCGTGAAATTATTTGTGCTTGCTTTTCTGACTTGTTCCTCCCTCCAAACACTCAGCGTTGAATGTGATATAAATAGTTACAGATGAATTTAGGACAAAAAGAGAAAACAAGATTTTATTCATTTGGGAGTTTTAGAAATGAGAACAATATGTAGCCTCTTTATTTAAGCTTGCTACCACTTTTTTTGTTTTCTCACACTGGTGATGTATCCTTTGCACCACGAGGGGGTGCCCTGAACTTGGCAAGTAGAATACAGTCTCCAGCATGACCGAAGGAAGCAGCTGGAATCCCGACTGGAGGGAACAAGACACTCTCCTCACTGGCTGCTCTGGGAAATCTTCGGCCTCTTCAATATGTCCCCTAGACTCCCTTGTTCAAACTCGTTCTGGCTCTTCCTAAGTAGTCGGTCTGACAAGAGGCTGACCACTTGCATAACTACCGCCAATGACAGAAGGGAGACTTGATTTCTGCAAGTCTGACAGATCTAATAAAGCTCCTACTGAAGAATCAATTTTGCCCCCGTGACACAAAACTAAAGTACACACCAAAAGCAAATGTTGTGGAAATAGTCTTAAAGCAATTTTAACCTAAGAACACAGTCTATCAGCAACTTGGGGATCAACGCAATTTCAGATCCTTTGGGGTTAAAATAAAGTTACTCGACTGAGAAATCCAAATGCAATATAAATTCTTTTTTAATTGTTTAAAATGGGGAAAATGGGGCTGGGGATTTAGCTCAGTGATTAGAGTGTTTGCCTTGCAAGCACAAGGGCCTGAGTTCGATCCCCGGTACCACAAAAAAAAAAGGGGGGGGGGAATGGAATAAAATTATGTAGCCTTGTGAGACTGAGTCAGGCTAACATTTGTCTTTTTTTTTTTTTTTTTGGTGCTGGGGATCGAACTCAGAGCCTTGTGCTTGCTAGGCAGGCACTCTAATCACTGAACTAAATCCCCAGCCCAAACATTGGTATTTATTACAGATACAATAATAATCTTAAAAGACTCTGAAAGGCAAGCAAACAAAAAAGGCAGCAACTTCTAACAAAAATAAATGGAAAAAGAAAAATGTTCAGGACAGATGTCCTAAGAATTTGTAATCCTAAGAAATTCTGATTTCCTAAAAACCCCTGGGAATTCTAACAAATCCAACAGTGAATGCAGGATGGCGGCTGAGAACATAACTTTGGGAAAGAGACAGAACTATGTTGGGACCTTGGGCACATTACCTCGGGCATGTTTCATCTGCAGTGTCCTCATCCACAAGATAATAATAACAGTGTTTGTGTTACAGTCTGCTGTGACACAATGAGATAACTTGTGGAAGATGCCGACGCCAGTGGCACCTGGCTTCCTAAGAGCCTGGTGAATATGACTCCTACCCTACCTCTTGTGCCAGGACGTGGCCAAGGGACCATCCCAACACCTCTGTGCTCCTGTTCTTCTGAGTTAAATCAAAGAGGCCGATTTATTTTAAAAGCAAATCTATCACATACGTCTTTGCATGTGATACGGTACAGTCCTGGGTTCGAAAGTAGCGGGTTTGAAAGATTACCTTACTGTAGGCAGCTAAGTTAGACAGAAATTAATATACAGTCAGAAAGGGGCTGGGCCCTCAAGGAAGTCAGCACGAAAAATAAAGACGTCAGAAGTACGGCTTGAGGCACATCGGAAGAAGGCCAGGCCTCAAGATGAAGATGCAATGGCCTGCAGGCCTCCCTAAGGGATAAACAGCAACTTGAGATTACAGTGCAATTAGCCTTAGCTGGTCCCCCAAGTCTAGACAGACATCAGTCCCCTAGGTGGGTGGTCAGAGCATCTGGACTCATCTCTTCCTCCAAAATGCCTTTGGTCTTTTCATATATCCCTGCCACACGACTCACTTCCTTATTGGACCAGTATTAGCTAAGTGGCTATACTCGTCATCCTATAGGTTGATTGTAGTTTGACTCACGTGGTACCCATGTTCTAACTGCTATATAAATTACAAAGGGCCTCAGTGGTCACCCATTCAGGACCACTCTCGGAAATCCAAGAGCTACTCTTACTTCCAATAAAACTCTCCTAACTTCTTCCTCTGGTTCACAACTTCATTCCGCGAAGTTGGGAGACCACAAACTCAGCACATTTGACATCTAACAGGTCAGGAGTTATATTTCTCCTGTGTCAAAACTAAGACTTCTATGACCTTGCTGTTGCCTGTAAAATGACAGATTGTAAAGTAAATATGTCACACATGAGGTAGAAGTTCAGCTAGTTCTCATGACTGCCACACCACTGTGCATGGTCACTGCTCTGATGGGACAATTTGTGCCATAGCCACTGTTAAATAGTACTGTAACATTCAGGTCATTCATTTCCAATTCTGTATCTCAGTATTCGTTCTTCCTACCTCATAGAGCATGAGACTAAAATAGATATATGAGAAATTTGGAATAGTTTAATATGCTCATGCACATGAAAGGTGGTATCAGGATAAACACATTGGCTATTTCCACAGGATGACTGCTATCTCAGGAAAAGGTCTCTGAGTTTCTTCCTAAGCCTCCCCAGTCCTTGTTAACAAAGACAGGAATGGAAGTGAGCTGAATTGGAAGTGCTCTTGCCCAGTGCTATGCAAATGTCTGGGAAGAGTCAGCTCAGATCATCTCTAGAGTGGTGATAGATCATCTTAGAATTGCCCCCAAGCAGGTGCAGCCTACAGACATTGAGATGATCAGGTGCTCAAGTATTCTAGTTATTTATTCCTCCATGGACACTACCTGCCACGCTACAGATGCTGCTGGGGTTTGAGTGTTGCTGGAGTGTTACCCAAGAGTTCACCGTGATTGAAGGCTTGGTCTTCAGAGTGGCGCATTAAGAGGTGGCCTAGTGTGAGGTCCTTGGGCCATGGGCATGAGCTCTCAGTAGGCAGTTTTGTGGAAGTTAAGTTTCCAGGGGACTCTTTGGTAGTTCTCCAAGCAGGCTGTTTTGGCCCTACCGAGTCCTCTCTACTTCTTGGCTCAACAACTGCTCCCACCGTCTGCCATGGGACCTTAGACCAGAACTAAGCTAATGCAGCTGAACGTCCATGGCTGAGCTAAATAAACCTCTTTTTTTCATAAAGCAGCCTCTCCCAGGTATTTCATTACAGTGACATGCAGCCGACTAATACAATGTATTTTACTTATTCTTCTCCACCTACCTAGTCAAGAATATAAACCTCACAAGGCAGGCACATCTTCAGGCCTAGTAAAGAATGAATGGCTGAGAGTTTGGAAGAAAGCACTGGTCCTTGGGAGTTTTGGTTTTGTGCAATTCACTGATTTAAGGGCTCCCTGTTAGATCCCAGGCATTCAGATGTGTGCCCCAGGCAGTGGGGCCTACAGCCTGAGCAGGCCAGCAACCTCCAGAGGCCTGGATCCAGCCCAACACTCACATGGGCCCAACCCCAGCTTGCTAGCACTGACTTCCAGCCATCACGCTCCATCCAAGAGCATTTTATCTATCACCCGACTCCCCATACGTTATTCCTTCTTGGCTATCCTCACACCTTCTCAGAGGAAAATGTCCATCAGATATGGAATTCCTGTTTGGCAAGATTTTCCTCAATTTTCACCAAAACCCTCCCCTCCTGGTGCAATAAAGTTAAACAAAAATACTCAGAATCCTCTGAGAAAAAAAGATCTTCCAAACCCCAGGTTTCTATTTCCCCTCATTATCACCAAGGCTTTGAAATGCATTCCACCCTTGTCTCAATAGCCACCTGTGGGGAGCTGCTGCCCTGGGGAACTCAGCTTTGCAGAATGGATGGCAGGTGCCAGCTCACAGCCCCAAGGGGCCTTGCTTTAGGAGCAGTCTCTTGAACTGGAGGCCTGGCTAATAGTAACATTTTTCATAGGGAGGAAAGAAGAGATAGAAACATGGGATCATTTATTGAAGCCAGGAATGCAGTTGTGATTCCCTCTTCCCTTCCATGGAAGGTAGGCCCCAAGTCTAGAATCTTATAGATCCTGACCAAGTCACATCAGGCCCAGGTCACCAGGTTGGGGTGCCTCTGAGTTCCTCATCTTCCTCTACCTCCAGCATGGAGGGGCTGGCCTCCATACAACATTTACTCTGGAAGCTTCTATGATGGCTGACAGCAGTACAAATGGGACATCTATGAAGTCACTGGATACCAGCGAGCACAGGGTCCAGAGAGCACTGGGCTGAGAGTCAGAGAGCCGGCTCTAATGCGGGACCCACCTTGAACCCACTCTAACCCAGGCATCTGTCAGGACCTGGATTTCCTTATGTGTTCAAATGAAGAGCTGGTTAATTTTAGCTCTCTGCTGCTCTAGACACAGATTGCCGCCTAAAATGCCCGGCCACACCAGAGATCTTCCCTCACAAGAAAGATGTGGAGGAAAAGGCCACAGTGCCACATGACCTCTGTGGTGCCGCATGCCCTATGCCTGTGGGAAGAGCCTGCATCGCACAATGGATAGCACGCTGGGCTTCTAGAGGGAAGAGTCTGAAATCAAAGGACCCGAGACAAGACTTAGGTTCAGCATATATAAGCTGTCTGAGCTGAACAAATTTTAACCGGATATTAGACTTAGTATTGGACTCATCAAACCACTGAGCCTCACTTTCTACATCTGCGATGTGGCAATAATCATCCCACCTACTTCACAAGGTCACTGAGAAGCACACTTGAGGTCAACTAGATGGAACCACTGTTAACCGTAAAGCTCTAAAAACAGTAAAGCAACAGTATTGTTATGAAGAAGGAGTTTAAGGCATGCATATCAGAAAAAGAATTCCTAAATGTTTTAGGATGAGGGGGACTTGCTGGGCCTATCACAGCTCACCGTACCGGATGGAAGACCTTCAACACTCGGCCTCCTCAGACTCCTATGCTGAAGGTGGTGTCCCAAGCCCTGATCCCCAGTGTGACAGTACTGAGAGGTGGGACCTTCAGGAAGTAATTAGTTTCAGGGTGGAACTTCACGATTGGATTGGTGCCTGAAGAAATGAGACACAGTAGAGATCCCTCACTCCCATGCCTGGGTACAGCAAGACAGCGAGCCATCTACGCTCTATGAAGAGCACCCTCATTAGAACCTGACTTTGCTAGTACCCTGATGTTGGACTTTCCAGCCTCCAGAACCGTGAAAAATAAATTTCCGACGTACCGCACAGTCCATGGTATTTGCTACAAACCAGCACAAACTTACTAAGATAATGAATCCTTGGCTGGGTCTGACTGAGATTTGCCATCCTGAGCCTGACGCCCTCCTGCCCACAAAGCTGGAACCTGACCCCAAGCAGCCAACCTGCCCACCTCAGCAGCCTGCATCAGCCAGCGAGTTCAGGGCTGGACTCTGGCCTCTTCACCTATTTTCTGGCCTTAAACTTCCAGACACAGCTAAATATACTTTGGAGGTTGAGAATTATTCTGTGAAAGCTAAAAAAGCTTTAGTGCAAGAAAAATGCCTTCTTGTAGGAACACTTTTCTTCAACATTCCATTTCACTGCTAGCAGCAATCAAATAGTAAAATGATGCTATTTCTGAACAAGAAATGTGGACCACCATCAATTGCTACTTTGTATGATTAAATGTCATCATCTAATAAATACCATAGTTACATATTATGCTTTTATAACATTGCTTTATAGGAAGATAATCTGAGGATGGAACCAAAAGAGTAAAATGGCTACATATCTATGACACGATTTTGAAACCACACAGGTGGGGCTCATATAATCTGCTAGCTGGGTAAATGCTGGTGGTTGTTTTTAATACCAGTCAAATCTTTTATTCATAAAACAAGTAGATTTCTTTCTTTGCAATCAGAAGGTTGACTTCTAAGAGTTCTTCCTGCAGAAGTATAATGCTTATCCCTCTAATTACAGTGAATTAAAATAGACTGTACACACATAACAGTTCAACTCTAAACAAACTTTGCTAATTGCCCGGAAATATCAAGAGCAAAAAGTTCAAAACATAGTTTCCAGGTACGCAAATGGCCTCTGGCCTTGCACTGGAAACCTGGGAAAGTCAGATCAAGGGAGAGAAGAGCCCTTCAGCGATATTAAAACTGTTGTAGCTCTGGTTTATCATCATTGACACGGAACTGTTGGAGCTGGGGTGCAACTATAGCCCCCAAGTGATAGCAGGGCACTGCATGGTGCCATTCAAAGGCATTCAAAAAGAATTTAAGATTACCAAGTGCCCTTCCAGGAGAAGGGAGAAAAAAACTGAAAATATTTAATAGAATAAAACCAGTGGGAAATAGGTCTGAGAGAGAAAGAAAAATAGTTACTCACTGTTATCCTACTGGCAGGTCCATCTGGGACATCTGCCAGGCTTGCTCCTTGTCCTGTCCTTTAGGACAATGGGTGGCCACAATATTGGAAGGCAAATACCATGGGCAAAGTGGCTTCCCTGTCCCTCTTCTAAAAGGGAAGTGGTGCAGCAGTTTTGGGGTACAGTGAGGGGAGGGGAGTGCCTGGACTCACGGCGCAAAGAGGGAAGCACCGGCGTTGGGATGAGCGATCCCCGCAAGACGTCTGAACATACCCCGTATGGAACATCCCATCTCATCTTCCTCTTAGGAGACGCAGGAGGCTGATGAGAGTCGGAGGCCATTGTGCAGGAACACAGGGTTATGCTAGCGCTCTTGGGGAGGCCTCGACACTCTTTTTACCCTGCAGCACTGCCTTGTGCAACGAAGATCCCCACAAAGAACTGGCCAGCTGCCACCCACCAGCCACTCCCTAAAAAGTCACATTCCCTTGTTCGGTTTATACTCCTGGGCACAAGGGTTTAAGGCAAAGTTGAGAAACTCACTCATATTTTCAGATTATTTGTTCCATGGTAACTCAACTCTTAGTCAGAGATGGCTGGCGTGTGGTCTCCTTCCATTTCACCCCAAGCCTCTCTCCTAATTTACCAAGTGCCACAACAATCTCCTACCTACCTCCTTTACAAAGCTACTAAACCCCATTTGCGTAGCATCAGCCAGAGAGCAGTAGCTGTTCCTTTGCTTGTGGGAACAGAAACTCACTCTGGCAAGGCAAGATTGCTGCGCAAGAATAACCTCACTTCCTCATCATCTATTTCTAGTTTGACACTGACTTTCTCAACAAGGTTTGGCTTTGAAATGCAAATAAGGAGCTTAAAAATCCAGAGCAGAGGGCAGTATTTAAACAGATAGGGCATTTGATTGGTGGGCATGAAAATGGATTATACTTTTTAACAGAATGTCCCCATAATCCACAATAGGCAAATGTGCATGCCTACTTCTGAGAAGAGTAAGGCAACGCTGAGTTTCTACCTGACATATTTATACATACCTTGCAAGTAATTGCATGCAAATGCAAAACTATGGCATGACCCATGATTATTCTATGGGGAACACTTAAGGTAGACTTTGCATGGACCCAACCTCTTTTAAAGGATGACTGATCTCAAGTGAAACATCCTCTTTCCCACTCATAACACAATTCTTCCAGCAGAATCAAAGACTAATGGTGAGTGTGCTAGTCGTGGGAAGAGTGGGAAGGCACCTTGGCAGGGTGCACAGAGCAGATTTGCTGACGGCCAGCACTCACCATTCATGGATGAGGAAAAGCAGCTTCTCCTCATGGATGAGAGCTAAATGATCCTCCTGGAGAGCACCTATGAGGGTGAATCCTGGCACCGGGCTAGGTATTTCTAGTGGGTTCCTCACTAATGTATTACATCGACCTGTGTGACTCTTGCCCTATCCAGCAACCACAGGCAGGTTCGGGCCTATGAACTGGCCAGTTAGTAGTCAATAGGCTGTGGAAGGGACTTGGGAAGAATTTGAAGTGTCTTTGTTGACTGCTGCCCACTTCAAATCCACACCTCTTTGGTGGGCTACTCAGGGTCTGTAGACTCTATTATAAAAACGGAAGGCAAATAACAGCAGCCCAGTTAGGTAGACTTCATTACTACTAAGTTTAGTAGAATTATTCTGGAGGGGGATTTGCTATCGGGAAACAGGGTCCAGAAAGAAAATAACTGGGGCTAAAGGCAACTATTCCCTACTTCATTGTCTTTCATGAGTTCTTTCCCTACCCAAGAGGGAGAAAAGTCCTATATTCTCCCTGGCTCTCCAGCACCATCCACCCTCCTCCTGCACGACAGGAACCTCAACGTCCTACAACAGCCACAGGGTCAGACTGTAGCACACCCCACGCACTGTTAAGTGACCGACTGGAGACACACTCGGCACTGACCTTGGACAGGCTCTGAAGGGCATGGTCATGAAGACCGGCAGGAGCAACAGAATAGAAAGCAGCCCCAGGCCAGGAAGAAAACCTACTCTTAGGGGGCAAGAAAGGGAACCAGTGAGGAGTTGTTTTTTTTTTTAACAGATTCTGCGAATCTATTTACAAGGCACATATTCACTCTTCGAAAAAGTGACAGTTGAAATACAACGGCCCATTAGGTAGGAACAACCATGAAAATGATGCTGACAATTAAGACATTATCAGTTATACCCTCCCTCCACCCACCGCTATCGCTCCTGTAGCCCACTTCCGGCTGTGCATACAAGCAGCCAGCTCCAGCGAACGGAGGATGGCAGTTTAGGAAGAATGTATTTTATGAAATTTCTGTGGTTCTATCACTTAACCTCATGCTAACAAGTGCAAAACTGAGCTTGCCTCTTTATCACAAAAGAAATACATATACCCTATTGCAAGGTCAGCTACTAAGGGGTGAAAAGAGTACACTGTTCCTCCAGTGATGTCAAAAATTAAACAAAGGCAGCATAATCGCCTGGATTCTTTTGGAAGGGACAGCCTTTTTTTTTTTTTTTTTTTTTAAATAATTGCTTCTGTTTTATGGCTTGGGTAGTCCAAGGTGATCCATGAAAACACATCCAAAAAGAGATAATCAACAGAAAGACATTTTCAAATGCAAACAGGCAAGAGAGGTTATCTGCAACATTGTCTCAGAACTGCAACACAATAAAAATTATCTTGACACACAATAAAAGTCATACTAAATTACTTTCCTTTGGTCTGTTCCAGACCTGAAGGGGACCGCCTCCCCTCCAAGTTCTGCGAGGGCTGCCATGGCTGCTCCTGGGACGACATGATAGGGAGCATGGCTGTCCCTCAACACCTGTGTCGCCACTCTTCAGGGGCCAGGTCACAGGTTTAAGGCTAGGAAGCATCTGCAGCATGTAAAAAATTACTTTCAACTTCAGCAGCTTCTAGGCCTAAAGCCAAAACATAATGAGTTACCTCAAAAAATATTTTCTTTTCTGTCTTTAAAAACAATTATTTGGGGGGAAAGGGGATAAACCAAAAGCAATTTATACCATCTTACCCAGGGATGAGGCGAGCCACACATCAGCCTGCTTTTAATCTCCTTATTTTCTTTTACCTGACTTTCACGCCACAATCAGGATTCTTCTCTGTCCCCCCGAAGGCCTGCTCCTCAGCTCCCCGGGCTGAGCGCATCCTGAGCACAACTGCTTTTCATTATTGCTTAAATATCTTATCTGCTGACCACGATTACACACAAACTTGCCAGCAGCCTCTACTCACGAGAGATTCAATTCTTTTGAAGAAGAAAAATCATTTCTGTACTTTATTTCCCCACAAAGTTCCCATCCTCTGAAGTCCAATGCATGCGGCAAGTGACTTGTTTCCTCAGTGGCTCACAGCTGCTGAACACACATCCCGGCGTTCACAGGGCCACCATCACAAGGGAGAGCGGCCTCCCACTCTGGGGGGGGGGGGAGGCCCCCTCCCCCTCTGTCTCATAGACTCAAGCTGGAAGAACCGAGGGTGTTTTACAGAGAATACTGGTTTGGACACAAACTCTCCTATGTGTGTTGTCTGCCACATAACTCAGCCTGACTGAGCCTCAGTCTACTTGTCTATATAATGGGAATATCACCATGTACCCGATCCTGGGTGGCCATCAGGATTAAATGAGTAACTTTAATGTTTGGCACCTGGTGAGTGCTCGCCACCCTTGCTTTGCTCATTCTCCAACCTCTAATCAAAACTGTATCAGGTGGGGCTGGGGATTTAGCTCAGTGGTTAGAGTGCTTGCCCCGCAAGTACAAGGCGCTGGCTTTGATCCCCAGCACCAAAAAAACAAAACCAAACCAAACAGAACAAAAAAACCGTATTAGGTAACACAAGATCTTGGGGCATCTCTGCTAGCAGGACGGTTTTCCATATCATACGCTGGGTGATTCTAGCAGTCTATTTTTTTTCTTTCAAAGGACAAAGATTACACGTTTTTCACAAACGAGATCACTGCATTCATGTGTACCTATTGGCAATCGGCATAACTGCCTATCAAAATAGCAGATCCCAAGGCTATACTTTCAGGGATCATTTCTATAGTTGGCAAAATAGCAGATCCCAGCTCCTTTGAATGCTTTGGTCTCCACGTAGAATTTCTCCCCAATGTCATCATGACTTTTCACTAAAATCATTGCTCAAAGAATGAGTGTGCAAATTCAGCCAGCTTCTTCTTGAGATCAACTCCGAACTTAGCTCCTTCTGGTTTCCATTATCCACAAGATGCTGTGGAATGCTGCAGGTGGGGGCTTTCCTGACGTGTACCACATTTCGTCTTTTCCCCCAAGATCTTCTAATGTCCCGTTAAAAAAATTTTTTTAAATAACATCCCTTTAGATAATTTTTACCAAAATTGCAAAATAATTATTAAAATATCCCTTAGGCCACAAATGTAAAATTAAAAAGACGGAAATATCTACTGTGATTATAAGCTCTGGGTTCATAAAAGGGTTTGTTTGCTTCGCCATTCTGAACACGCTGTCCTAAAGCTACTAATTCAATAATGATGAACGTGGACATGAATTCACGCACTTCTAGGTATTTGTATATATCAGATTACACAGCAGGACTATTCCTGAGAAGTGTATGTAAACTAAACAAATTTCAGCGGAATTAGATTTTTCATTTCCTAGTTACTTAAATGTTAGGCTTATACCAATGCTCTTATTTTCCTTCTTTTGTGGTATGTGCCTCAGTCTTCCATTTACTTCCTTTCTCAAAAACATAATTATGGCATATGACATGTTTTACTTTTCAAAAAACATGGAATGCTTCACGGGTTTGCGCGTCACCCTAGTGTAGGGGGCGTGTCAATCTTCTCCATATCGTTCCAATGTTAGTATATGTGCTGCCAAAGCGAGCCCTACAATGTGTTTTTGACATAGATTTCCACAGTGAAATATATATATCCAGGAGTCGAGCAAGTCAGCTTGTTTTCTTTTTTTCAGTTTGTTTTCTTAACCTTAGTAACTCAACCATGTTCAGTCTCCAAACTTATAAACACCAACCATATTTCTGAATCATGGTACATTATACAAAAATAATGAATGGTCTACAAACTAATGTTTTTCTCTAAATTATCTGGGAAGACGCCCTCTTTGCACATCGTGGCAGACCTCCGGTGAATGTACAGTTGGAATATGAGTTGCGTCCATTATGTGAATACTAGAATAACAAAGTAATTTGTACTTTAGTAGCAAGTTTACTGTTAGTGCTTTTTAAATAAGATTAATCATACCTTAGGTTCACTGGGTCAGTAATTACTTTTCAGTTATATAGCAATTTTCTTCAGGCAAGAGATGCTACGCAGTGACATGCACATACAGACACTATTCTACTTACCGCAAAACCTAAAACAAGGTAAGGAAGGAAGTTCTGGAGGTGCTAATTCACTTGACTGCAGTAATCATTTCATCATGTATCCACACATCAAATCGTCATGCTAAATGCCTACAATATACTATATGCAGCTTTTGGTAGTTATACCGCAATAAAGCTTGCAAAAAAAAAAAAAAAAAAAACAACTCTCATAGCAGTTCTTCACAAAACTGAAAAGGAATTTGTTACATTTTTAAATGTGTGTGTGTTTGTATGTGCATCGTTGCCGATTTAATTTGTACTCCAAATTCTATCCTAGTCTGTTTCTTCATTCTCTCTCCCTCATGCCAACACAGTAATCCCCAGCTATGAAAACAAAATATTTTTAAAAATAAGAAGCATGATGTAAGTCTTATGGCGTTTTCCACAGCAAAATCCCAACTGCTAATCTCCTGCTCGCCAAGTGCCAAAAGTGGTCAAGGCAACGCGTGTGTGAAAAACAAACGCGCCAAGTTTCCAGTTCTTCCTTCTCTGAGAAACACGAGGCAAGTGGTGAGGCAGGAATGCGCTTTAGGGCAAGAGGAGGCAAAAAATCGAAACAGCTCCCCCCGGTCCCATTTCCCCTATCGCGGAGTGTTTTCCTAGCAGAGCCTTTAAAAGAGTCTGGTGAGAAAGATCACACTCTGTGTGCACCAGGAAACAAACCCACCTCTCAAGCTTATGAGAGGTCTTAAAATGTCCACAAAAAACACACCTTTCCGGATGTGGGTGGAGGGATATCAAATGAAGAAAGCAAACATCTCTCACCAAGTAGCTGACGCCTTTGTCCTTTGGCTTCTTTCATGGATTCTGCACCTGTCTAAACTTCAGGTGATGAAGATATGCGGTGTCAAGACCAGTGATCAATCACTGTAATTTATTTCCAAAGCAATCATTCGGACTACAATTATGTGCCGCTGCCCTCACAAAGCCAACTCACAATTAATGAGGAGAGTAAAATTTTAACTAGGACGTATCTTCAGATTCTAAGAAAACTCTGTTGAAACATTCAGTACAAAGATAGGTGAGCAATTATACTGATTGAACGTGAAGAGAACCCAAATGCCCAGTGAGAAACGGATGGAAAAACACACGGGGTATAGACATACCCTGGAATGTTACTCAGCCTTGGAAAGAAACTCTGAGACCCACTACAACATACACAAACATTAAGGACACTGTGATAAATGAAATAAACCAGCCACACATCTGAAAGCCAATCACTGTGGAACTTTACCTATAGGCACTGTCTAGACTGCGGCGACGTGAGCCTTTTAGTGCTCCGATGATACAAATAGCCGGCTGCAGCACACTTGCCATAGGCCTGCCATCGGGGGTCTAGAGTACGTGGACTCGGAGAAATAGAAAGTTAAGTGTTCCTTGCCAGGTAATGGAGAATCGGTGATTAACAGAGACACAATCCCAGATTTGCAAGAATTTGTAAAAATTCTAGAGACTGACTGTATAACAATGTGATTACACTTAGCACCACCGAATCATATATAAAAATGGTTAAGATGGTAGATCTTTGGTTATCTGCTTTTTACTGGAATTAAAAAAATACGGTCAATGGTCAGAATAAATAATAACAAAATAAGAGAGGAGAAACAAGCAAAAAAGAACAACTCCCAGCCTGAATTTGTCCACAAGCATCTAGGTAAATAAGGAGGGCACAAAGGGCAAATTGTACTAGCACACCATTTGTGCTGCAAGGGCAATTCCTCGCGTGTGTATTCAGACAAAGCTAAGTGTTGTCCTAACAACTCTGTCCAGAGAGGGCAGGCTGCAGCCTCAGTCAAGTTCTAATGAAGACGTTAGGCATGTTTCTTTCAGCCTAAAGGTCTCCCTGGCATTCTCCCAATCCTCAGTTCACTGAAATATTTACCCACGTTCCTACCTCAAATGCTGAACTATATACAGGTGCCCTTTGGAGAGGCCCTTTGGAGCAGACAGCCGAGAGACCCCACCACCTTTTCCTGCGGAAGAGGGCTACGTGTAGACGAATATCCTCCTATTCCCGCTAAGCGGAAGGCTCTGTGCTCCACGCTGAGGGAACTCAAGCCAGGGACAGCTAAGTACCATCGACCATGGCTTCTCACGGCCTTGTTTTATATGCTGGGAGGAACATGAAACTCACTTTCGATATTGTCAGTCAAGAAATCATTATCCCTGATACTGCAAGTTAGTTGGATTGAAACAAGTTTTTTTTTTTAAATCATATTTGAAGCCAAGACAATAGAATATATTGTATATACTTTTTTTTATATTCCCATGTTGCTTCTCTGGCTGGGGTCTGGGATGAAGGAGCTCTTAAGTCTTTGTGTTGTTTCTTTTCAGAAAAGAAACAACCAAATTATTCAATGAGTTTAAGATGGATTTCCCACCTGGATAGCCGCTACTGGATTCCCTGAGAGAGACTGCAGAGGCGATTCTGAGATAAGAAAGGTTCTTAATTATATCAACTCACGGGCTCTGCAGTCTGTTTTAACTCAAGAGCCTAGACGCAATCCTACCATTAAACATATGGGAGACAGACAGAAAGAAATCTCGTTTATTTCCTCTCCACATAAATAGTAAGTCCTCTCCATTGAACTATAACATGTACAAATAAGGAGATTTTGCAACAGGGACCGCTCTCTGACCATGTTTAAGTACAGATCTGTGTAAAATGAAAAGCTACATTCCTGTTATTACAAGCTCATCCTCTTTTGGAAAATACCCAATCAGCTCTGGGGGAAAATCCTTCACTATTCGTATTATTAACCAAAGGGAGGCTTTAGGTTTCTACATTCCCCAACAGTAAGGTCAGAACTGACTCCTGGAATCTACTCGAAAACCTCAACTTGCTGTTCAGCAAGAAGACTTACCTCAGAGAATGAATCGGTCCCTACTGCTGCCAAAGACCTTTCTACGAAATCAATCAGACCGGGAAACCCCAAAATGCTACGTGATGCTCTATGTACTAAAACACACAGCCCCAGAAATGCTAACACTTTGCTGTCCGATTGCCTATAAATGTATGTGTGAATAGGTACAGTCAGGTTTTATTTATTGAACATTGCCACAGAAGTGATATTTCTAGATAAGACATTTAAAAATACCTTACTGGCTGGTAATTTTAAAATCCTCTTAGGTATTTTTTTTTCCTCTTAGGTATTTTTAATTTTGTATTCATTCAGTCTTCTGAAGCATGATATACTGGCAAAGGTTAATTCTTTTTAGGTAATATAATGCCATCATGAGAGTTAGCTCTGATGTTAACAGAGAAAAATGGAAATAAAAAGGTCTGATCATGAAGGACTCCCATGAAGCACTAGGCAGACTGGCTAATCTCCATCCAGCTCGACCCATAACTAAAAATACAGTAACTCCAACATAATTGGAGTCGGAGAAGGAAAAATATCTCCATGGAACCAAACACAGAGCTCAGAGAGAGACCCAAACATCCAGAGAAATTTGGATCTCATGGAGTGCTGTTCCAAATCAGTGGGGACAAGGTTAGTCCGTCAGTCCGTGGTGGTGACACTGGTGACAAGCCACTTGGAAAAAAGAAATAAAGCTGGATTCCTATCAAACTCCTTATTTCAAAAAAAAACCTTGGACAAATTAAACACTACAACCCAAAAAAGTTAAACTCTAAAAATAGTAGACTAAGACACGATTTTAAAATAGGTAATATCAGAATGGGGAAAACCTTTCTAAAAACAGAGTCCCAGAAGCAGAAATATGAAAAAAATTTTATTTTTTTTTTAACAGGAAAACTCTCCATATCAAAAGGCAAACTGGAAAAATGTTACAACAACTGCAGCAGAAAGATTCATTCCTCAGTTTATGAAGTGGCTCTGTACACTGACACAAAAAAGAGCAATCACTCAATTAAAAAGGGGCAAAAGCACAGCCACACACAGGGATGCACTCCTAGAATCCCAGCACCAGAGAGGGAGGCTGAGGCAGGAGGATTGCAAGGTTTAGCCCAGCCTGGGCAACTTAACAAGAACACGTGTCAAAATAAAAAATAAAAAAGGGATGGAAATGTAGCTCAGTGCCAAGGGATTGGTTTCAATCTCCAATACTATAAAGAAGAGAAAAAAGGCAAATACAAACTAGAACTTCACACATACACAACATCAACTAATACAGGACAGTACACTTCAACATCTGTGATTTTAAAGACGAAACAACTTTTTTCACTTATTAAGGTAGTAAAATTTTAAAAATTTGATATTCAGGGTTGTAACACTGAGTTATCATTCTTACATGTTGCAAGGATGTCCAAATTGGCACAACCATTCTGGTAAAACTGAACAACCAACCCAACTTTTAGAAGTTTACTTTAGAAATTTATTCTGTATACAAATAAAGAATAGCTGCGGAGAACCCTAAGACATATGAACAAACTCTTCCACATGGTTTTGCCTTTCCCAGGAGAAGAATACAGACAGAATATAGGAGTTGCAAACTGAGAAAGGTGGAAATGAGAGAAGTGGTCATTTGCAGAGGAGACTGTTTTAATAAATTATAATGTTCTACGCGGTAGTAAACAATATAATCATTAAAAACTGAGTTGTATCTGTAGGAGCTGGTGTGGAACACCTTGAACTGCATCATCAAGTAAAGAAGCAAGTTACTCATGAGGAAAATTTATCTAAATGTGCTATGCATCCGACCCCTGGGATATACAAATGTTATTCTGGGAAAGGCTCTCCTAAGAAACTGTTAACAGTGGTTACTTTTAGACAGCACTGAGAACTGAGGGTAAAATCTTTTAATTCTTTGAATATCTGTGTGCATGCTACTGTTCATGGGAAAATCTTCAAATCATACATACAAGAAAACCACACATATATACATATATGTGTATATTACATGCAGTGCAGTACTTACATATACTGTTTCAGTTTTTTCTCTCTCTACGTATATTTGTATCTGTATACAAGACCACTTAGCAAGTTGAGGAATGAATTTTTACCATAGTTGATGTAAATATATATGTAAGTATATATTATACACTTAGAAAACGAAAAGCTTTTACCCTCAATTCTCAATTACTCTAAAAGTAACCATTTTAAGTAGAGAGACACATCTTACATATTAGAGACACCTTACTAATTTAGTAAAAGATTATGGGTAACAGAAAGGATGGCAACTAAGAGCAAAAGAGGACTAAATTTTTTTACATTTAACTAAACTCTTAAATTGAAAATGCTTAGGCTTAAACAGAGTTTTAGTTTTTTTCCCTCAATTGTCTTTTTTCCCACATCTGAGCTGATGGTTCATTCTGAAGTTGTGGCTGTTGTTCTCCGTGATCATGGCCTTGTGTGTATTTGTACACCAGCTCACTAGCTGCTACTATGATGTCTGTGGTGGGCCAGTGCTGCTCAAAATCAAGTTGCTAGGGCCTCAGTGCTGTGCCTTCAAGTATAATTTCATGCAAGGAAAGCCAGTCTGGTAGACTTTTTTTCAGTTTTAATTATTTATCCAAGGTCTGCTTTATTAGCTTTTTGCTTTGGTACAAAATACCTGACATATACAATTTAAAGGAGGAGAGCTTTATTTTGGCTTACGGTTTCAGAGGATTCATTCCATGGTTGGCTGGCTCCAAGACAGAAACATCATGGTGGAAGGATGTGGTGAGGAAAACTGTTCACCCACCTCACAGCAGCCAGGAAGCAGACAGACAGGGACAGAGCCACAGCAGGGGGTGCCAAGGATCATATACAGTCTCCAAGGTCACACCTCCAGGACCCACCCAGACTCATCTGGAATTGTGCTTAACTAAACTCCTAGGTGTCTTTTAAGTAAATCAAGTTGACAGTCAAAATTAACTGTCACAATGCTCAAAGAGGTTCAGATTTTGGAGCAGTTTAGATCCTGGATTTTTGGATTAGGAATGTTCGACCTGGTAAAGATCTTACTTACATGAAGAAGATATGAAAAGTGAAATCCTATTAGATACAACTATAAAATGCTTCAGAAAGAACTTTTGAAGAAGTTCACTTGCAAGCTGGGGCACTGAGTCCCACTCCAGAGCAGGGAGAATGCGTTTCTTGGTTTTCCTTCTGTGCTGTGTTGGCTACTCTGACCGCAGTAGTAGAACGATAGTGGAAGGACAGCCATAATCCATATGGACTTGGCGGCCTACTGAGCGTAACGCAGAATCCACAGGGAAGGAAACAGGAAAGCAATCAGAGAGAAGACCCTAAATATAAGGTAATCAACTACAGTCTAGATCATTCTTCCTGAGGCAGCGTAAGGCAAATGAAAATTCCCGATGAACCATTCTGCTCAGGCTGGGAACCTTCCCTGGCATCAGACCGCAATGGATGCTACAGGGGTGGGAGGGAAGAGATGGAGGTGGAGGGACGAGGTGCAGAGGGGACAGCAGCAGTGCTAGCCAGAAGAGGACAGAAACTGGAGCACCGTCAGATATACATTCCCCCCCAAGGAAGGGGACCAAATCAGTTCTCCTTCTGGCCATTCTCTCACGCACTCCGAAAGAGCCTGGAGACAAGCCCTAGTCAGTCACATGTGACTTTCCTCCTACAGAGAGCCACACAGCCTCTGCAGGCCTCTCTCCAGGGACACCACAGCAGTCGGACTCTGTTCAGTCACTCACTAGAATCAATGAACCTATCATTCTGACAACTAAGGCAGAAAGGGAGCAAAGACGAGTCTGAGGGAAGAGTGGAATCCATCTGTGAGACGGGCTTTAACACTGGTTTGGGGAGGTACTAAAATATGTCTCCCCAATGGGAAAAAAAGAAGCAACAAGATATATCATGTACAGGTACAAATTGCCTATGATGAATGTTATCACTATGTACATCTAAAATGTACCATTAAAATAAAATTAAAAATAAATAAAATAAAATAAAATATGTCTCCCTATAATCACAACCCCTAAAGGCAACTGAAGGGTGGAAATACTAAAAGCCTCAGAAAAGCCCACGTACAGCACCACCACGGAACTTTTTAGTGTGACATGTGAGTGAATTAGCCAACCTCTGTGGGCCTTAATGTCCTCTCCCATTAAATGCCGATAATGATAACCATCAGAAAGGGGTGGAGATTAAGTGTGAAGACTTATGGAAAGCACCTGGCCCAGCTCCTGGCCTATGTAGGTATTAGACAAATACTAAACTTCCTGACTATCACCCTTCCTGCGAGGCCACTGGTTCCTTTGTGAACCTAGATAGTAATTTAAAAAGCCCATGCAGGTCTGAAATCTTCCACAAAGGCATATTTTCTTTTGGTTGAAATTAGGTACTAAAATGAACTAGAAATGAGGACCTACTTAAATGGGCCAAAAGTTGCTGGGAATACCCAAAAGGAAAAAAAATATACTGAATGACTGAAGTGTGGTGATTAAGACACAAAAAAATGCATTTTTTATGCTAAGAAAGAGACATCAAGGGCAGGGAATATAGTCCAATGATAGAGCACTTGCCTAGCATATGAAGGCCCTCGATTCCATGCCCAGCATCGAAAGACAGAGGAGATAAAAGAGAAAGTAATACTATAATATGTTAAAGGGGGTAACAGAAAAATAGGTGATGTGAAGAATTATATTTAAGAAGCTATGATACATACAAGGTAAGTATCAGGTTCTTTTATACCTAGGATTTTATTCAACTAACTGAAAAGAATATTGTATTTTCAGTTTTACAGATAAGGAAACCAAACTTGAAAAATATGCTTAAAAATTGGTAGGATTTAAATGTGAGCCATTTTAACTCAAAGATCTCTTTTACCATATAAATGAGATTTGTGGTGTAATTGTTACTTTATACTTTTCTATATGTCTTTCTATAAGATAGTTTGGATATGATTCTATTAAGATTAAATTACTCTTTCATAAAGAGTCATGTGCATTATATGAATCACTTCTGTCTAGATTTCTTCGCCACAAGAGCTGAGGAAAAAAACTTAAAATGACTCCAATTGACAATATTTTATAAGGAAGTCGTATGACTTCTTTTTTTTTTTAATTTTTTTATTATTTTTTACCAAGAACATGTATTGGTACATTGCATACATAATGATCATAATCAACATGGTTATTTTGTACCTGTACATGATACATCTTGGTTTTCCCCCCTCTTCCCCCCTTCCCCTCCCCTCCCCCTTCCATGACTTCTAGATTGAGGAAAAAAGCAAATTTACATTGCATGAAGAGTGAAGCTATTTCAAACAAGTTTTAGGTTTGACACAGAGGCCTCCCTTGAGCATCAAGGTCAAAACTGTAATATGCGACAGTTTCTTACACAGCTGCCTCTTTTTGAAGGATTAAATTCAGTCCACCTTGAATGCATGAATAATTTCATGAGGATCTTTCCAGAAGGTCCAAAAACTATAGGACTTGGGGCCTACCTGTAAGTTTTCCAGAATCAAGGAGGAATTAATGTCATTTATTTCAGGGCTATGTCTGTGCCAACCTCTCGCACACTGGAACTAGGATAAGAGGGTTGATTAAGGTCCACATCCCCTATAGAAGGATGTTATGCATTCTGTAAAAGACAGAATGGCAAAGGTCCTTCTTCAGGTGGCAGAGAACTCTTCAGTACCATCCTCGCTCAGCATGGGGTTGGTTCCAGAACATCACAGATACCGAACTCCACAGATGTTCAAGTGCTTCATGTAAAATGGTAAGTACTTGTGTATCAACTATACAGATCCTCCTGTATACTTTAAAGCATCTCTATGTTACTTATAACACTTCATAATATAAATGCTGTCTACATAGTTGTTACACTGTAATATTTAGGGAACAATGACAAGAAAAAAAGTCTGTACCTGCTCTGCACAGATGTATTTTTCTGAATATTTTTGATCCACGATTAATTGCATCTATGGATGAGGGACCCACGGATACAGGTCTTGGTTCTCCATCACAGCCCTGAGAAAAAGATAACCTGTCCCCAGCCTCTTTAGAGTGACCTCCCAGTACCTAAAGGAAGTATGGGCAGCAAAACTTAGCAAGTTATCAGTATGAACTACTCAGTACTCCTGGTGACAAAGGGACTAATTGAGTGTGGTTGATTGGGCATTTGTTGATTGCCTTCTAGACTAGAGACTCAAGTTAAATTTAGAAAACAATTTGAGAGATTACAGCGTCCCATGAATAGCTGGCCAAAAAACTTGCAGAAAAAGGCAAATGCTAAAACATTAAGTCTGCATATTAATGAAAGGGGATTTGTCATCTCCCATGAAATTAGCTATGCACGGGCAGTCCAGCCCAGCACTACGGCAGGCCACCGGTCACAGAAGAAACCATGTGCACACAAGTTCCCAGCTCCCTGCCAGGCGCCAAAATGGCATTCTGCTACCATCAAAAACCTTTGGTGGCGACTATGGAAGATACTGTAGTATCTTTCAAAAATGAAATTTTTCAAACATATTTTAAAGTGCTGCCTCAAATACATCAGTATAAAAGATGATTAGACCACCAAGGAAACACCAAAGGCAACACTATGAAATCTCAGTTTGACCCAATGACACTTGTAAGCACCAGGTTACTCCACAGTGTTTTTCACACTATTGTAAATTACTGCCTGTTCGTTTTGTAATTCTGAAGAAGAGCTGTCTCTTGAGGCACAAAAGTGTTCCATTATGATAAAATCAAATATTCTATTTTTTCTTTACTTGCCAGGGGTCGGTGTCAAAGCCATGAAATCACTGGCAAGCCCAGTATCGTGAACACTTTTCCTTGTTTTCTTCTAAGAGTTTTATAGTTATAGCTTTTTTTTAGGTTTTTTAATCCACTTTTAATTTGTACAGCGGGTACAAGGAGGACTAACTTTATGCTTTTGCACGTTTCTCCAAGACCATTAGTTAAAAAGAGTACTCTGGCCCCAAGGAATGATCTTGGCACTCTCACTGAAAACCACGAAGCAAAGAAATTCTGTTACGCTCATAATAGACTCTGCGGCCTTTCTTTAAACAAAACATTTCCAGGTATTTATACTTAAAAACAGATAATTCAGCAAACACCTGTGGTCCTCCCATCCTGTATCAATTCTTGGCGAATCAATACAGACACATGGGATCACGGTACTCAAGTTCACGTGCGAAGAAGAAGGCAGACACGGAAACATTCATTCAAGATCTAATGTGCTGCTGAAAGTGGTGGTCCACGCTTATAATCCCAGCACTCAGGAGGCCGAGGCAGGAGGATCACTGCAAGTTCTAGGCCAGTTCGAACTACATAGCAAAACCCTGTCCCCCTCGCAAAAAATCTAATGTGCTACATGTAAGGAAAAACTTTGTATTTTGCTCAGCTTGAACTGCTGCCCTCCTTCTCTTGCTAGAGGCCTATCATCACGATGCCAGGTGCCTCCAAACTGCCCCATGTAGTGTATACACAACAGTTTTGAGTACAACCACAGGGAGGTACCATCCTGGCAGTCTACATCAGAACACTTTTATTACCCCATGATGAAACTCCACACCTATTAGCAGACACTCCCCCTTTCCTTCCAACTTCTCTAGTCCTTGGCAAATACCAACCCACTTTCTATCTCTTGGATTTGCCTATTTTGAACATTTCGTAGAAACAGAATCATAATAGGTGGTCCTCTGTGACTGGCTTGTTTCACAGCATAATTTTGTCAAGATCGACCCATCTTGTAGCATGTATTAGTATCATTGTTTGGATATACCACATTTTGTTTATCAAATTCACACCAGCCAATGACATTTAAGCCTGCCCCTGCCTTTTGGTCATTATGATTAAGGCTGTTATGAACATCCGCATACAAGTTTACTTTTGGATTCGATTTGCATCTATAAGAACACAGTTAGAAATGAAGGTCTGACTCAAATGACACTATTTCCAGCAGCAGTAAGACTGCAATAATATGGCAATGATTAGAAAATATATTTTAGGGGTATTCTAGCCTCCACAAATCATCTCTAAAGCGACAACCTTCTGAGTCTATAGCTTTCTGTGCCATACTTCTTTCAACATTCATCATTCATTCTCCAAATTTTACAACTGTGTGCCAGATACAGCGTTGGAACTGGTGTTACAATGTGGAGCAGGGTAGACACGGGCCTCTTACAGAGCGGAGAGGCATCAGGGAGACTGTTAATTAAGCAAGCGCACACAATACAAATCTACAACCACAATGGTAAGGGAGTTACACAGTGATTAAAGAGGGTCGAGCACACAGTTGTGGTGCAGAGAGGAAAACGCCAATTAAAACTTCCTTATGAAAGACTAAATTCTTCAAAACAAACACAAGTTTTGACATATGGCTGACAGAGATAAGAAGTTTCATCTTCATTGTCTGTTTCTGAGTCCAAACTCAAACATTTTATAAATGTGTAACACATATTCTTCCCCCAAATAAAACTGCTCAGAATTTTAAAGATTCCACGCAAGAAGACACACACTCTTCCCCACTAGCTTACCTCAATGTTTTGTACCAGTCATAGTATCTTCTTTTAAATCTATTCCAAATCCTTTATGTAGCTAAGACTTTGCCCTTTCAAGTTTGTCATCAAAAGAAACACAGAACAGCTGTCACCAATGTGCTTTTTAGGAGTTCTTTGCATACTTAACATTAACAACTTATCTCTCAACATTTTTCCACAGCGGATTCAAGTTTTGCTTGGCCTGGAAGCCTTATTTTGCCTGACCGTTCAGCCATCTTTATGCCTTTTTCAATGTCTCAAATCACTCTTTTATTCACAGAACTCAGATGCTTCACGAAATCTAAGGCATGAGTTTGGTGCCTGTATTTTTGTTACTTGAACTTAAGATCGATCTGCCTGTTGATTTTTAGCTTTATACTAAGTCTTCTCTTTCCTCTATTTAGTGGTTAGCTGGTCCCCAACAGAGCAACTTACAGGCTTAGGAAGAAACCAAGTTAATATTGCTTTTACATAAAAATGACACATAAATGCAAAATGTATGCATTCTGAGCATGCGTTCACTATTATGATTCTTTCCCGAAGAAACTAAGTACTCCATGCGTGACCCTTCTGCCCTTGACCTTACCGTCTACCACTGTGTTCGCAGCCATGCCTCTAAATGACCATTATCATTCTGACCACTGATCCTAAATCCCCCACCCCACTCCTGCCACAAACCTACTAATCTTCTGTATTCTGTGCACATCTGATTAATTACTGGATATTTTCAGTGAGTCCTGGATCTAGTACTGATTATATTAGAACATTTATTGACATGGCCCTTTTTATCCACTCTATTAAGACTACTAATTCCTAATGAAACACACTCTTAATCCATTGCTATGAGGCTGCCCCTCAAAGAGTTTATAGTGAAAAAATAATCATTTCTGTGATCTGATAGGGGTGACTTATGGACAAGCCTCAGCGAACTACCTAAAAATCAAGCAAGACACCATCTTTTGCTTTCCCCCATCTGTGGGCTGCCATTCTGTCACAGAAGGAGAATATACTAACTGGGTAGGATTCACTCTCTGCCAGACCACACTGGCAATACCTCCTGCCTCCCAGCCCCAAGGTATTTCCAAATCAATTTTGTTATGATACCTACTACCCTTCCCTCACCCTGCCACCAAATCTCCTTCCAGGTCATAAAATTGTTCAGATTTGATTTGTCATTTCAAGGCCATTCTTCATTCCAGTGGGATACAGAAAGGGCACGTTGCTCCATTTCTAAGTTCTGTGTCTGCTCTACAACTGGTGCTCCGTGAGGCTATCATTTGAAATGAGTGTTTCAGCAGCCTGATAGATAAGCTATTGGTGCCGACAGGTTTTAATATAAACTGTCTGCCAAAATAGCCTTTTGCCAGCTCTGCTAGTAACTTTGCTTACTTCCCGAACTCGGGGTCTATGCCACTAGACTCTTTTAAAGTTTTGCTTTTGGGGGTTAAAAAAATAGACAACTTGACCTATGGATGTCATTTAAAACCAACTACATTTCCCCGTCCTGTTGTTTCTGATTTTTTTTTTTTTTTTTAATGCTTCCCTTGACATGTTTCAAAAGTTGCGTCTCATTTCCGGCTTGAGCTTTCCCGACTTCCGCGGCTGCTCCTCCTTCGTGCTTCGCCTCGGCCCTCTGCCATCCCTCCGCTTTGTTGTCACTTTCCCGTTCACATCCGTCCAAGCTGTCCAAGCGCTCTTTGTTCATCCCGCTGGGTTTCCACCTACCTTCCCAACCTTCGTGAGACATCCCCTTTCACTATTTCCTTAACTGGAATTTCACTGGGGCACAGCTCATGCTGCGGGATTCCCGGGTCTTTCTCTATCCAGCCTCTGCATGGGCAGCTTCCTCTTAAATACCCGTGAGCTGTTATCATAAATTCAACTTCACGACTACTGCTGATTTGCAGCCTTTGAAGAGCCTGCGGAATACTAACATCTCCCCTAATGAGATATTCATCCGGCTCCTAGGTCTGTAGTATTTAAGTTTTGATGGGGCAGCCATCCTAGCTGGCGCTTCTTTCTTCTTCTACCGGGCTGGAGGTGTAGCTCAGGGGTAGAGCGCTTGCCAAGCAGGCACCGAGCCCGGGTTCAATCACCAGCATGGCAAAAATATATTACAAGAGAATACGAATTTATGTGACTCTATAAGGCAGAAGATGGCAATGAGAACTCTGATATCTTCAAGGTCTATAGCGGGTCACATGTTCAAGAAGCCCATCCAACAGCCTCTCGTAAATGAAAACATCTACATCAAACCCCTGGAAAGGAATCTCTTTGCTTCTTCTAAAATATTTACTGCCTCAAACCTATAAACTATTCGCCTGATGATTTCCTTTTATGTTCTCTTAAAGGCTAAAAAATTGTGCAGAGTAAGATAGCCTTACTTTTTAGTACCTGCCTATTCTTCAACAGGCCACACTTGAATTCTCAGGTAAGTTATGTATCGGACAAGTCAAGACTAGAGATTTCCTTGCCCCCATTATCCCCTTATTTCCTATATTTTCCCTTTGTATAAAATGGTGTCGAATTTGCATATAACCTACTACATCCCCCCTTGCATTCTTTAAATAATCTCCAGATTATTTGAATAACTAATATTATATAAATGCTACATAAATAGCTGCCAAACTGCACTGTTCAGGAATCAACAAGGAAAAGGTTTGTAGATGTTCAATATAGGTATATTTTGTTCTGATTATCTTCAATCCAAGGTTGGCGTCCTGGCTTTTCATGAGTGAGGAAGATTTATTTTGGCTCAGGGTTCAGCCTGTGGACGGCTGGCTGCATTGCTATAGCCTGGAGGGAAGGCAGAGCATCGCGGCAGAGGAAAGCTGCCCACCTTCCGTCAGCAGGGAAGCAGAGAGGGGGAATGAGCCTGCGAGGAAGGAACTGGGGAGCAGACGCCTTGCCCAGGGTCACACCCCCATGACTCACTCCCTTCAACTAGACCTCACCTCCTGTTCCCATCACCTCCGAATAATGCCATCAAATTATGACCTCACTCGTGGATTAACCCACTGTGGAGGTTACAGCCATATGATCCAGTCACCTCTCCGAAGCGCCATCTCTGAACACGTGAACTTTTGGAGAACATTTTAGGTCTAAACTCTAACATTGGCTAAATGCATGAATGTGGAATCCACAGGTATGAAAGGCCAACTATGTACATCCGTGTGTGTGTGTGTGTGTGTGTGTGTGTGTGTGTGTGTGTGTGTATTTTCCTCTGACCATGAAATGATGTTACTAGTCAACTCAATCATGAAAAGCCATCAGTACTGAAAATCGGAAAGACACACAGAGGAAGAGTGATTTCCTATCCCGTGTTGGAAATTCAGTTGATAAAACTGGGATGTCAGCAGACATGGTTATAGCTATAGTGCCCAGGTCTGAGCACAGACTGACATGGATCCTCAGGCCAAAGGACTCATTTTTTTTTTTCCATAAGTAGATTGATAAACATGGGTCTCAAAATTAAATGCTACATGTATTTTAATTATTTGTTTGTGAGGACATTTTGTGGCTATAAAGACAATGCAATAGAGCTCTGAAAATTTGAAAACTTTAGGATGCAAATTACTCATTTAGTCCTAGTAAATGAAAAATAAATACATCTGCATCTGTACCAATAGAGCTGTTTCACTACTCAGTGTCCCGTCTGGGTGCCAACCAGAAAGTCACACAGTGGCAAACAGAGGTAACCTTCACCTTCAGCCTCAGGAAGGGGGGTGGCACCAAAACTACATGGAGCAGAAGGACTCTGGGTCCCGGAGGAAGCAGCTAAGATCATATTCAGGAGACCTAGAGTTTGAATCTTGGCTCTGCCATCGGTTGGCTATTATCCTGGACAAGTTACCTAAATCCTTGTGCCTGTATTTCCTTGTTAGTAAATTGGAACCAACACAAAACCTTGTTTTGGGAGAGATTTGTAAATATCTCACTTACATCATATGACATAATTTGTCTGTGTACCACACTGATGGTACCTCCTTCAGCTAACATTTTTGAAAAATCTGTATTTGGCATCTTACCTTGCTTTGTGAACTGAGCACTCATGAGGTGGTTTTCTAAACTGCTGACAGTATCCAAACTGGTTCTCATGAAAGAATAACCAATACCAATTTAGAAGACTAGAACTAGCTTGCATCCATTCTCATATAAACCTGATAAGCTTGCACTTTACATCTTATCTTTCAAAAAACAAATCAAAACCAAATATTTTATGCTGTCTTTTGAAAACACCAAGATGCAATAACTCCACAAAAGCAAAACCAAAAATAGTTTGCATAAAATACTTTCAATGTAGGTAACCATTTACCATCTTTCCACGCTAAATTACTCTGCATCATTTACGAACCATTAGTTGCTTCATATCTTTCTCTTTTTTAGTTATCATCAAAATCCTGTTCCAGTTCCAGCTATACTTTCTCTACATATGAGAGTTTTGAGAGTCAATATTGATTCAAATAACCGTGGAAATGTCCAAAAGAAATTTAGATTTCCATTTTTCATTGTAGAAACAGAAATGCCACAAGCTTTGAATGGACAGCCCTCACGAGAAAATGCAAATATGTAAGAGTAGGAAAATCTACTTTTATTTGAAATAATATAACTGTCAAATCAAGAAGCATGACATTTCATAACACAGCACCATTCACGTCTATTTGTTTCCGGTAACCAAGCCTTCCGCACCTTTAGATTTGAGAAATGTTACAGCACACTGGAAAAAATGAATTATATAACTAGGACACCTGGTTCATGAAGTACTTCTGTCAGTTATTCTCAAACTAGGCTACTACGAATATTTTATTCCATGAGCTAGACCTAAATATTTCGGCACTGACATTTAAAAAAACAGCAATTTTTTTAAATTCTTAGGAGCCTGGGGGATAGAGACAGCAGATGGAATGTTTGTGATTGAAGATGTTTTTTCTGTAAGATGTTCATTTCAAGCTCCTGGAGAAATGAACAGTCTTAGGAGATAAAATAAGTACAATGGTAACTTATAGGATCTTTTAATAATTTAGAACATAGCTACTCTAGTAATGAAAAAGTCTGACAAGAAAGAAGTAAAAATTGAATATGCACTAAGATGCTCTTACTTTCCCAAGTATTCAAAGCCCTCCTATATTTGTACTTTCTACCAGACAATCCCAGCACTTGCTGGAATGGAAACATTGCTTCGATCCAGGCCTTAGCAGGGCAGGTCACAATGTCAGTCCCTGCTCTACCTGTAATTTAAGATAGTGTTTTTCTTGGGGCTCATTTCAGAGTTCTTCATTATACAATAAATGTGAAAAGAATTTAACTATATAATAATAAAATAACTTCATTCATTTTAAGAATTAACAAAGTATCTTACAATGATTAAAAAAAGCATGAAGTCATATGAACTATTTTAAAATATGCCCCCAAATGGAATGGCATTTCTATCTATAGAATAGGAAAAATGTTCTAACAAGCCTTCTGAATTTTCCCTAACGAATGTGATTCTTTTTTTAATTTCCAGAGGACTAAACATTAACCTTCATTCTTATTGGAGATTCATGTGTAAGTAACAAAATCAGCAAAAAAGAGAAACTTAAAAAAAAATTTAAAAATAAAGATTATTAAGGAAGTCAGGTATGGTGGCTCATGCCTGTAATTCCAGCAGTCTTGGGAGACTGAAGTAGGAGATCATAAATTCAAGCCCAGCCTGGTAATTTAGCAATTTAGCAAGTTCCTGTGTCAAAGGAGGGTGGTGCTGGGGATGTAGTTCAGTGTGAAGGATCTTGGTTCAATTTCTAGTACCACCAAAAAAAAAAAAAAAAAAAAAAAGGACTAGTTGATATTCTTTTTTAATTTATGAACTGAATAAAAGCAGATTCAATTTATAAATGGAATCAAAGCTGATTTCAAAAACTCATCTCCAGTACTAACGTAGTATATTACATAAAAATGCTGTGTGAAAATTTGACTTTTGGATACATAGACAATCCTCCATTATCATGCACTCTGAGGACAACTGGCTCTTTAGGGCATGATTTAGACAATGTACAAAGTGAAGGCATAATGAGAACGCCATCAAAAACATTCACCCGGCCCCCTACCCGCTTGCCAGTTGCTCAACCCACCGGACTTTATTCCTCAACAATCCTGATCCACCTTTGACTTCACAGGCTTGCTCTCCTCCACACCCAGCTTAGATTCCCTGGTGCAACTCGATGATCAGTTTCTCCCACATCCGTTTCTCGCCTTGCCCCTCTCTTCTGCATTGTACTAGCCTGGCACTCGGCCCGGGTTCAACCCAACTCACTGTGCGCACCTGGAACAGTTCAAATTACTGGAAGGAAAAATCCCACACAACTCCGCTTAGTGATCTTTCCTTAAATTCACTGCCACAGATCACCAACAGGCACTCAATCCTGCCTCCAGTTAGATCACTATTTTATTTTTCAGGCTGATAATCTAATATTCTTTCCTCAAACTTCCAACATTTCCTTCCTTCTTCTGATCATAGCCCCCACCATAAACCACTGATAGGCAAGAACCTCATCTTCTCACCCTCGAATCCACCGAATTCATGTACCTATGTATTACGCTTTTCCTATCCTTTGTATGGAAGAGTTGTCATTTCTCCTGAGGCCAACCCTTCTAGTGGGATGTGTCCCAATCCTCTGGCTTGTACTGGGTCTTCCCTCCTGCACGTGTCTACCTCTTACCTCTAATCACTCTTAGGAGACACGAGCTTGAATCCACATTGCCTGTTTTAAAAACTACAAATGATGACTTTGTGTTCATATTTCTCTTTAACTCTATATAGCAGATGAAGCAAGACTAAGAAATTTTAGCTAATTATAAAGTATCCTTTAGTTGAGTAGCCCCAGGCGCATGTAAATCTGGTAATTTTCATGAAATTATTTACTGGAGAACGTAGTATGAATCAAGTTTAAAAATTTTTGAGTACAATTATTTGGCGTCCCCAAATGAAGGTTTTCCCATTCTTTGGAGAGAGTAGCACCTATCTTGAATACCTGAATGACAGGAGAGAGAAATTTAAGGAGGAAGGCAGGGTGGGATTGGAATGGTACCTTCTGTTCACCCTGAGTTTATTTGTCCAGGAGAAAGGAACAGTGATGTTCTATTAGAACCCTTTAGCATTCCTGGGATCTGGAGCTGTCTGCCCTCAGAAGAATGCCTGGGAAATAAGCAATTGTGAGGACAGCAGCAGATTGCACAGTGTATTTTCTGTTACTGTAACAAAATACCCGAGGCTGTACGCTTTGTAAAGAATAGAATTTTATTTAGCTGACAGTTTCAGGGGGCTGAAAGGGCAGATGGCATGGTATTGATCCTGGTAAAGTCTCCCCTGGCTATGTCACTTCACAGCAGATGGCATGATGGGAGTATACAAGTAAGGGAGAGATCACACTGTAAGACCAGAAGCCAGAGCACAGGAAGGGGCGAGTCTTGTGAACTACTATAGGTCCCACCTCTGAAAAGTCCCAGCATCTCATACCACCACTGCACTGAGGACCAAACTTCCAACGTATGAACCATCAGGGGGACACACTCAAACCATAAGCAAATCATAGCACCGATGTAGTGTGCATGGAAGAAGACTGGAGCATAGGTCTTCCAAAAAAAGATAAAAATAGTACAAAATGCAGCATTTCAGGTAACGCACAAGGGGGAAGAAACCCATCCTAGGAACCCGTCTCCTCTGAACTCCAATTTAAGAACTAATGCTTATTGCCAGAACAGATTCATTTTGTTAATAAAAGGATCACTGAAATGTAGAGACGATTTCATAATAGCATGTAAATGTTATATAACAAGTTACTCAAATCACATCTGTTATTTACCCACTTGTATTTCTCGGGTCAGGATTTTTCCAAAATATGTACCAATGAGAAATTCAAAAGAGTGTGTCTAGAAGGCAGTTAGGCAAAAACCCACCCGGTTACTGACAGCCACAACTGGAAATCTGCGATGGAACCAACTAGAATGGGCGAGGGAACTGACTAGTACATTCTTCACTACTTGCAACCTCCCACAAATCTGTGAATCCTAGATTTGAGGAACAAGAACCCCAAGGCCAGTGCCGAGAAACAAATCCAAAGAGCACAGAAATGGTTCAGAGGAAGAGACTACGAAATACTGAAACTGACTTTAGCAGCAAAACTTGCAAATGAACAGGTTCCTTCATTTTCTTCCCTTCATCACCCCTCTGAAGTACATACCTTAACATCCATGTACATTCACATGCAAAGTAAAATTTATGGCTCATAATCTACTACTTTCTTTTCAATACCCTGCAATAAGGACAAATGTTTATCATGTTATAGCCAGACCAGACAAATGGTGAGTTGTAAGATGAACTAGCTACTTGAAATTGGGTCTTGTCTGTGAGTTTTAAGATCATCTATCTACCATGGTGTAAAAGGCAGTCGATGAAGGGGCTGGAGGCAGACTTGCCATGAAGTATCTGAGACCCGGGCTGAGAGCCGTGTGTTCCTGCTGGGCTGTGATCCGGAAGGTGACAGGCTGGACTAAGACACCTTGTCACTCATTCTTAGATGCCCACTCAGAAACCACGCACACCTTCTTTCTCATCTCCACTTGCTTTCAGATACTTGCTCTACTAACTCTGCATTTACCCATAACTGCAGGCACTGATGACAGCAGATAGCTGACCTGCCATAACCTGCCTGAGTTTTCTTCCTTGAAGTCAGAGAGCTGTGCTTCAAACTTGGAAGGGAAAAGAAAATTCCCCATGCAAACCCTAATGCTAGAGAACTTGCGAAGCACTGCCCCTCCTGCAATGAGGGAACACTGAAAGAATGAAGACACGCCAGAAACCGAGCTTCAATTTAAATGTATCGCTTCTTTCCGGAGGGCATTGCTACTGTGCTTTGAGAAATGGGAAAGAGGATTTCCAGCATCATTTCAAGATGAAAACATGGCAACTGACCAGCTCCTCAACCATCACCTGTTTATACCTTTTCTGGAGGCCACGATCGACCCAAGGCCAAGCTCTTCCATGCAGTCTCTGAATAAAATTAAGTGCTGCTACGAAAACATGATAATCTCAGGCTCTTAGCCAAGAAATTAGCACAATGCCGTTACAAGTTTGCAAGACTTGACAAGACCAGCGTACAAACAAGTATCAACGTTCCCTTTTTTTCCTTTCAAATGGGGTCTAGGATTAGGACAAAGATTACCCAAGAAGCAGGATTACAGGATAAATAACGAATGAGACACAGTCTGGGGATAAAAACCCAAGAGTCCTACTAACAAGGTCTCTCTGGGCTCAACTGTTTAAACAAATTTTCTTCTCCATATTTATAGTGGTTCCTTAGCCTAAATGGTTAACTTCATAAAAATGTATTATTAAAATTATCCCTCCCTTGATTTTTAGAAACTTTTGCTTATAATTCCATCATTAATTAAGGTATACTGAGTTTTGGGTACTAAGAAGAAATACATAAAAAGCACCTTGAAGTTAGTCAGACACACACACAAGCAAAAGATGGTATTAGTGTTTTCTTCAAAGACCATGTGAGTTTGTGCGATCTTAATGCCACAGAATTTTTCTTCCAATGAAAAAAATTCAATCAATACTTTTTTCCTTCCTAGCACAGTTGGTTTTTACAATGACATTATAAAGCAGATGGAATGCTAGTAACCAAAAGCCAGAGGGCTGATTAGGCTGTTTGCAATCTGCACTTCACAAATAAAGAACCATTACTGAAAAGTAAAGGTCACTCAAAATGAATTGTGTTCAATAAAGAGCGTGGGCAGGGACACCATGCTCACTATTGATTCCCATAAACTCCTCTGGGGAAGGAGCAATGGAGCATTGTCAGGAGGCTCACACCACGAGACTTCCTGAAATATGCTGTGAGTCACCTTCCTCTGTGAACCACTGAGGCACACACAAAACTCTCCATGTGAAGCTATCAATTAAATTGCTACAGAGGTCACTCCATTAGCCCAATAATCAATAAGGGATTCCTCGACCAGAAAATGGCCAGGCATTTGAAGAAACAAAATGGCGGAGGCCAGGTCCACACCTTCACCAACAAAAAAGGGAAGTCAGTGGTAAACCACACCACCAAATCGCACTCCTAAGTGTCTTTTATTTGGCTGCAAAGGGCTGGACTGAGAAGTAGCACAGGCCATTTGTTCTGAACCTCCTTCCTATTTCTTTCTCACTCTAAGCAGGTAAGTGTTCAAGATCTTCAAGATTCTGAGGAGTAGCTGTCCAGGTGAGACCTCAACGGAGCCTCTTATATGACAGAGGTCCACCTCAGTTGGGCAGTTTTAGGGAAAATAGCCCAAATGTGACTTAGAGACCCCACTGGCCCGTGTGTACAAGTCAATTACAAAGCCTGAAATTCCACCGCTGGGACACCTCCTTGGCTGAATTTGAGTGCAATTCTTCTTCCTTGCTGGTGTCTGTCTCCCTGATCCCTGGACTGCATCTCTCTTTCCCAGCATTCGCTTCTCCCAGTCTGCCCCTGAGCCCTGTCACTTGGGTCTAACCACTCCAGAATTCACCCTGCAGGGTAGACCAGAAATGCTGCGGCCTGGGTCCCTGGTGCTGACCAGCTGGAACTCAATTTCTATGGTAAAGCTCACCTTCTGCAAGTTTTTGTGTATTTTTGTTTTTTGAACTTAGTAAAATACATACCGTAACATTTAACTATTTGGTGTGTATGACTGGTGCTGGGCCGGAATCCAGGGCCTCATGTAGCTAGGCAAGTGCTCTACCACCGAGCTACTTCCCCAGCCTTTAATCATTTTAAAGTGCAGGAATCAGTGCTATTAAGTACAGGACATTCATGCTGTTGCGCATTTGTCACTGTCATACAACCACAGAACTCTTTTGCATCCTGCGAAACTGACATTCTGTAGCCATTAAATAATAACTCCTCTTTCCACATTTCCCAGCCCACTTAGTTTCTGTCTCTATGAAGCTGACTTCCCTAAGTACCTGTCCTAAGCAGAATCACAGAGTATTTGTCTCTTTCCTGCCTGGCTTATTTCACTTAGTATAATGTCCTCAAGGATCTTCTCTGTTGCAGCACGTGTCTGAATTTCCTTCCATATTCTGTTATCCATTCTTCCACTGAAGGACACATGAATACCTTCCACCCCTTGCCTACCAGGAATGATGCGTCTATAAACAGCAGCGTACGACAGCTCTTAGAGTCCTTGCTCTCAATTCTTTTGGCTATAGACTAGGAAGCAGGATTGCAGGGTCATGGAGTAACTCTATTTTTTTTTCCCTGAGGAAGCCATACCTTGCCTCTGTAGGTTTAAAGATGTTCCCAGGAGACTGAAGAGAATGAAAGTAGAGAACCTGTCCTGGGGCCATTAGAACCAATTAATGGCTACCATTACTGAAAGCTGTTCTGGTTTTATAAGGTAAAAATGATTGTGGTCTCCCAGTCACCAGACAGATCCGGTTACTCTGATGAATGGATAGGTGCTGAAGTACTATGAAAACTGCCTCAAGGTAGCGTTTATAGTTTAATATGCAAGGCCTCTTGAAGACAATACTTTAACCAAAGAGGAATGGAAAGTATAAACCTGGGTTAGGGGAATTTAAAACAAATGTTATGATTTTTGAGTTAACCTTCAAAGAATAGCACTTCCAGCCCAAGATCTAAATTCTCATTCGCAACAGACTGAGAAGAAAGTAATCAGTATCAAGCATACACTTTGTAATCTGTGATTAGCTATTCGATGTCTGATTTATGGCTTTGGGGGAGATGGGAACCAATTTATTTTTCCTTTACAGAGCTCCATGCAAGAAGTATAATTACAAATTTGTTTGCACTTTCTGTGGTATAGAATTAAAGACATAACCTTCTTGGAGACTTGGAATAGGATGATTTCCCTGTCCTTTTTGTCTTCAGAATAAAAAATTTAATAGATGCCAAGTAACATTTCGTATGATACACATAAGCTGACTGATTCTAACCACACAATTCCCTTGGAATCACTGCTTTTAACGGATGAAACAACCAGTTACAAGCTAAATAATAACTGCAAAAAATCTAGAGTTGTAAATGCTTGATTATGCCACCTTTTCATTTTGCCACACTGTGGTATCATTAATATGGGCTTTAGTTATTGCCTAGGAACATTTTACTCAAATGTACACTTAACAAAGCTGGATATGTGAGTTTTCTTGCTGGCTAATTCATTTCAGTACATGCCAGGAGACTTAACGTGCTTTGGCAAAGACGCATGGATTTAATGCTGGCTTACAAAAACTATGGCTCGAAAAGGGAGGCCACATACTTGAATTTTGTTGCTGGGCTTTGCTCTAGAGCAGCCCTGGGGAGCCCCCCCACCCCACAAGTGTTTTCCCAGGCTTGTCCCACCTGTGTGATTCTCACGTCTGCTGCTAGGGTCAGCTGCATCCCCTGACCCAGGGGTCCTTTATACTGCCTTATGCAAATCAGCTTCCTGTCTCAGCTCCCCAGCTCTTATCAAGCGTTCCATAAAGAAAATGAAACATGAAACTTTTTCTTTTGCTATGCTTTCTGTTATCATTTCAAACATTACTTTCCTTACATCCCCAGACCAATACTGGAACTGAAGTACAGTACAGAAAAATGGGGGGAAAGATTTGTTTCTAGCAGAGTTAGAAAGAAACGTTTTCACGGCTGTCAGTATATATATTTTTAATTACACAGTAAAGACACACTGATTTTTTTTTTTTTGAAAAGAGAGAGGAGGGTGTAACTATCTCCATCATCCAACCATCCTAACTCCTCCAACCCTGAATATTTAGAGAGTATTTCTTCCTACCTTCTTTCCTATGCCAAATCATCTCTTAGATGTAACAGTATTGGACTCGTATTCGCCTCCTCGTTCTCTACACTGTATTGGTTTTTCTGCATGTTGCTGTTCTAGCTCTAGAATCTCCAAAGGCCCCTCTTCCACAGCTCCCGCCTCTTCCGGGGCTTCTGTGTGGCTCGCCTCCCTCACTACGCCTCTTTACTCTCTCTGAGCTCATCCATTCTCCATCATTCCTACCACCACCGTTACCTGCAGTTCTCAAGCAGTGTGCCCGGATGACCTGGGATGCCATCGTGAGTGGTGAACGCACTCAGACACTGGGGGGTGTACTTTTACATTTTTTGAGGGAAACACACCAACACTTGTTGGACATTATGCAAACTACGAGCTTGAGGCAGTTCAGTTTCAACATGAGATCATCTACACTCCTTCCGGTGGTATCTGCTTTGCAAAGAGGGGTTTTCCGAGGTTGTCATGAGAGGAAAAAAAAAAAAAAAAGAGGCAAGAACTCATAAAAACCACAGCGGCAACAAGAAATGGTGTCCAATCTGACTCCAAGCACGGGGAAACTGTGTGGTGGTCTAACAGGCACACACGCATCTCTTTGGTAAGTGTATCAGTTGGAGTTCTTCAGAAAACGGAACCGAAAGAATTGTAATTCCCGCCTCCTTGGGGGACACCGCAAGCTTCTCATAAGGCTGTTAACTGACTGGATGAGGCCCGCTCATGTTTTGGAAAGTAATCTGCTTTTTTCCAAAAACTACTGACTTGGGGGTATGGGGATTTAGCTCAGTGGTAGAGCGTTTGCCCAGCAAGCACAAGGCCCTGAGTTTGATCCCCAGCACCCCCTCAAAAAAAGAAAACTACTGATTTAAAAATAAATCTCGTCTAAAAAATACCATCACAACAATATCCAGACTGACCAAATATCTGAGTATCAGGGTCTAGCCGAGTTGGCACAGAAAATTAACCATCACTTATTCATGAAAAAGATAAATATTTTCATTTGAAAATGTAGGATTATATTTTCAACCAGCCACTTGATCGCTTAGGTTGTAATTACTGAATCGTTTGGACTTTAATATTTAATGAATGCAACCTCACTCTACCAGCACAGAGCATGGCATCAACTTTGATCTACATATCAATCATAATGATGGCTAAAGCCCAGACCATCTTGTGGCATTCCAGAAATGCATACTCTGCCTACAAGTCAGTCTACATATATAGTATTGACTTGAATATATCTAAAACACAGAATTTCCACCATTACCTGGCTTCAGACGCTCCCAACTAAATTTATTACACCTCCCCTCAAACCTACTGTCAAAGTGATTTCCAACTCTTCTTTGGCAGTACTGGGAATCAAACCCAGGGCACCGTACCACTGAGTTATATCCCCAGCTTTTATTATTTCTTGAGATGGAGCCTAGCGAAGGTGTCCAGGCTAACCTCGGTTCTGATCCTCTTGTCTCAAGGAGCTGAGATTATAAGCATGTGCCATAGTGCCAAGTTCCAGCAATGTACTTCTTAATCTTCACCATCCCTCCTCTCCTGAGCCCCTCCCATTAGGACCCTCCCTTCAAGGGTCACAGAATGATTTTCCCTATGTCTATTTCATTATAAAACAATTAAATGCTGACAGAGCAAAAGCTTACATCATAAATTATGGGCTCAGGGTTTTTCAGGAGAATGTGTTTATTTTTAACTTCTATTACCTTATCTTCATATCTAGAAGAAACAGTCAAAATAGGATAACCCACATAGTAACTAGTAAGCATGTTTTGATATGAGAAATTCTCCTTGATTTCGAAGAAATGGTACTTTACCACATGACCTCTACTAAAACATCTTCCAGACAGATAGTTCATTAAAATGAGCCTTCAGATAGCCAGACCACACAGAGTTGCAGAGTTGAGCCAGCCTCTGTCCGGGTGAGGAGTCCTCCCACCCAGATAGCTGTGTCTGTGGGCGGCTTAAAACACAAGGGTACCATTAGGCTTTATAAAGCACAAACCAAGGCAAAAGACATTAAGTAGGAAAAAACAAAATCCCATTTTGTATGTTCTCCTTGGAGAACATACTCACCTTTGAGTTGAAGATAGCCACTGGAGCACTGTGTAAAAAACTTTGATTGTAACCTCTCTTTTTTTCACTTATTTCTCAGAATTAAAGCTGGAAACCACTGGAAGTTATTTCCTTTCTTATTTCATTTTTGCTGGCAGAACTTGCTGTGGATTAAAGATGCTGCTCCACGATGCATAATAATATTTACAGAACCACACTCCTCAGACACTAAGGCGGTGGGACTTTTCTCTCGAGGAAGGGCACTTGTTACTCATACGGGGCAGCTAGACTGCCATAAAAAGAAAGCATCCTATTTCAATGGGACCTCTGGCCCCCTGGCTAAGTGAATGTGGCTATCAACAGCCCTTCACACATCTAAGCCTGTGTGCGGGCCTGCGGAAAGCTCAGTATTCAAGTGAAAATAAACAAGAAGCTAAAAATAGATGATCACTCACAGAAAACCCATCAAAAATGTGGTTAATACTAAAATCGAGAAAGTGTTACAAATTGAATTTCGAGTCTTTATCTAAAAAGAAAATAGGTCTACACTAAGATTCATAATGAAGGCAACAAAAATAAATGAATTCGAAATAGGGAGTTTTGGGGACAAGCAAGAAATTTGATCTAAAATCACAGCTGATAAAAGAATAGCAGAATGAAATATATTTCTATTTTCTGTGAATGCACTTCTCTTAGTTTATTCTCCTCAGCCAATGTGTACATTTTTGGGCAAGGAACTAAGTAAAACTCTATAGTCTGACTTATATTATATTGCAGTATTTCTGGTATATGAATTTCCCCAACCAGCAGAGATTTATAATAATTTATAATTCCAGCATTTTCTAGACTACACAATCCTCACCAGCCCCCCCAGACACTGAGAATAAACATAACCTGATTTTTTTCCAACACTTTTACTAAAAATAAAAGGACCACACAGTGAGCATCTCTCACTATCACAAGAACCACGTGAACAGGCTCTTTTCTTGAAATTCATTCCATTCAAAGCCTTTGGAAAACTAGAAATTCTCTACAGAAGACCACAGAATACTGCTGGAAGCAGAAGGGATATTCAGGCATGAATCTTTGACTTGGAAATGCATTGTTATTATGGTAAAATTTCAGCTGCACAGTTTTCTTCTGAGAGGTAAAAGTAAAAGTAGTGACCCCTTGGCTGGGGGGACCGTCATGGGGGTAAGGTGTCCTGTAGTCTAAACCTGCCCACAGCTCCTGAGGTACTTCACAAAGTCCAAACCACCGAGCTAGAACAGAGAGCCACCCAATCGCCAGCCCTCATGGACGAGTAGAGTGCCGCACATTCTGAAGCTGTTTCGGTGTCCTTCCTAGTAGGATAATGTCACAGGTCAAGAGAGTCCACTGGGCATGGAGCAGGGTATCGGGCAACAGGTCCATGCTGTGATGTAAAATAGGCTTAGGGACATTCAGAAGGCCAGCAACTTAGCATTGTGAAATGTAATACTGAAGTTGAAGGCCAAACTCATTGCCCTACAGAGTGACAACTTGTCCCGCTTTGCCCAAGGTTTGCCAGTTTTAAAGTGGAAAGGCCCACCTCCCAGGAACTTCCAAGGTGCAGAGAACCAGAAGGACATCTACTTAGTTCCCTTCGATCCCTCCCAGAAGCCTACAAAAGAGCTCCTGCCGCCAGCCCATCTCATGCTAAAGTGACCAAACCACAGGACACGGTGACTGGCCAACAGCCTGGCTTGTGAGAACCTGTTAGAGAGCGCACATCACCTGAAGCAGGTGAGAGAAACCGGGTGTTTCTTACATCACCAGCTTGTAATAGGACACACAGCAGCGGAAGGTGCTCTGGGCTGGGCTCTATGATGCGTCCGTTAGGTAGGAACAGATGCCTAAAGGTTTTCAGCTTAGCAGGCAACCACGCTGTGTATAATCTTAATTGTGTCAGATATGTCTTTGTATATCCTTCGGGTTCCCCCACTATTAGGTGAAGACAATCTTTTCTTCAGTCATTAATTAAGTGATAGAAAGTTAAAATCATTACATGTAACAAAATACATCCAGAAAAACCTGATGACTATTTCACTGTTTATGATCATAAAGTAACTCCCCCTCCAGCAAGAGACAAAATTACAACCATTTCCATTAGTGGCTACTGTGTGTGGAAGCATCCTAAGTGTCGGAGTCCAGCAGCAAGCGCTCCGGCCCAAATACTGGGCCAAGTGTGACCTCCAGGGGTTGGCTTCTCAGGGGCAGGAGTGGACCCCCCACCTTGAAAACAGAAGGCAGGATCAGGCAAAGTCGAGGCCTCTTCCCTGTAGAGTCCCCGACCTCCCCCTCCAGAGGGCAGGTGGGGGAGGCCAGAGTCTGCCCTGCACGCTTCTCTCTCTTTTAACTGAAGCATTCTTGCTTTCAAAATAGGGGCCCTGGCACACAAGTGCACACACCTGCACACCCACCAACACTCGTACATGCACACGTACATGGGCAGCCGACTAACACAGACATGAAATTGTTTCTATCTATAATATGTAAACAGAACTGTAGTAGGAGTTTGCTAACAGTTCGCAGCCAAGAAGGACTTATTTTTATAACGAGGTATAGAATAACACATATTTTTGAAGTTTTTTTGCTGAGGATTTTCTTTCAGAAGCAAATAAGGTTGCCAAGGACATCCATCAAAAACATGACCGGTAGTTACATACCAACAACACACTGTCACAGAATGGCCTATGACCTTTAGCCTATTGACACTTCAAGGTTGGATTTCTCACAGGTTGGAGAACATCCATCCAAAGAACCACCTCTGCCAAGGCAATTTGCCCAGCTTTCTGCCATCTATAAGCAGTCAAAATAAACACATTTCTGCAGGTGGTGGCCCAAAGAAGCAAAACAGTTGTTATCTGAAACCATCCTCCTCTGTAGGAGGGCGTCCCACACAAATATACACAAGAGTTTCCCATCAAGCGCATACCGAAAAGCCCCATTTGGATCCAAAGCCAGACAGCTCTGACAGCTCAGCCCACTGATATTTTCACAGCCTCACTCCTTTTGCTCTTAATTGGGCTGTTGATGGGCCTGGTGCTCGGCACAACGGTCTCTTCTGAGCATGGCCCTGCCGCTCATTCTGAAATAAGAACATCTAATCACCAGCTACTCTGCGCAGGCCTGCCAATAAGCTGGCTTTGTCACACATTATGGCCAGGCTCACGAACAAATAAAAACACAACCCCGCTGTTATCTCTGCTGACAACCGCAGCTCCCATCACTGTCTGCAAAGAAACACTTAGAAGCCTACATTCCAAACTCCCTGAAAATCAGCAGCAAAAATGCATAATATGCCCCATTCTCCTGTTGATTTTCATTAAGAGTTTAATTGGAGGAGATTGCAGGGAGGTGGAGCATGGCGATGATGGATACCTTTTATATATTACGTAACCTAAGGAGCATTCACCAGTTTGCACACTTGAGCTGTGCAATGAGAGTGCATTCTTATATACTTATTTTTTTTTTTTTAAATCTGTGAGCCAGGTTTGGTGGCAGACACCCCGAGTCCCATCATTGGGGAGGCTGAGGCAGGAAGACTGCTTGATCCCAGCAGTTCGAGACCAACCTAGGCAGCATAGGGAGATCTTGTCGCGACACACAAAAAAACGAGTAAGTAAAAACCTGTGAGTTAGAGCCCCATCCTAAGCTTCCCCCAACAGAAAAACATACTGAGTCGTCTAGCTCTACTTCTGTCCATTTTTTTTTTTTTGGTGTTGCCGGGGATCGTACTCAGGCCCTTGTGCTTACAAGGCAAGCACTCTAATCACTGAGCTAAATCCCCAGCCCCTTCTGTCCATTTTTGCTGTGATTTGTGGGCTGGCCCCACTCAGCTGGACCACGCTCCTTGCTTTTGTGCTGGGAGGCTGAGAGGGCAAAGAAGCCTCCTGGGAGGAGGAAAAGCACCTTGGCTGGGTGTGGGCGGGGGTCCAGATTCCACACTTGGACTCTGATGTTGATAGCATTCGCCTCTCCTCACATTGCCTCAGGTATTTAAACATTCTAGCCCCGGCTGGGGAGGAGAAGAAAATTCCACAGCAAGGGGAGTCCCCTGTATACTGCAGACAGCATTTTGTTTTGTTTTTACCAAGAGCACGTATTGGTACATTGTATACATAATGGTCACATTCATCATGGTTATTTTGTACCTATACATGATGTATCTTGGTTCCCCTCCTCTTCTCCACCCCGCCCTTCTGCTCCTCACTTCCCTATTTAGAGCAGGTTTATTTATCTTTTCTCACTTTTTCCCTTTCCTCTTTCTTTCCTTTTTCCCTTCTTTCTTTTCCTCTCCCCCCTTCTAGTTCTCTCTTTTGAATATAACTTTCCTTTTATATAATATTTATTATACCTCTTTGTCCTTATTTACCCTTATGGTTACTTATATCAGAGAAAAAATCTGATGTGTACTCATGAGTGTCTGATTTATTTGCTTAAGAGGATGTTCTCAAGGTACATCCATTTACCTACAGAATATCTCTAGTGTATCCTTTTTATGGCAGAATAGTACTCCATCGTGTAGAAAAACCACATCTTTAGCCATTCATTAGCTGTTGGGCATTTAGGTTGTTTGTAAGACTTAGCTGTTACAAATTGTGTTGCTATAAACATGGTTGTGTATGTATCACTGTGGTATGATGATTTTAATTCTTCTGGGAAGATGCCCAAATGGAACCTCTAGTTGTAGTTTTTTGAGGAATCACCATAATGATTTCCACAGTGGCTGGACCAATCTATATTCCCACCAACAGCGGAGGAGGGTTCCTTTTTCCTCTGCAGCCCTGCTGGCACTAATTGGTTGATCTTTTCATAATCGCTGTTCTTTCTGGAGTGAGCTGGAATCTTAACGTTTTGATTTGCCTCTCTCAAATGACTAGTGATGTTGAACACTTTTGCATGTATTCATTTGCCATTTTTATTTCTTCATCTGAAAAATCTTTATTCATTTCGGATGCCCATTTTTGGATTGGGTTTTTGAATTTGGGAGGTTTGATGTTTAAGAGTTCTTTGCATATTCTCGATGTCAGGCCTTTGTCTGAGGGACAGCTGGTAAGTCTCTTATCAACAGGTCACAGGGTTAGTGAGTCTTAAAAGAAAAACTGCACTGTGTTCATGTTCTCTTTCTTCTATCCACCCTCCTGGACAAAGTTCAGACATCACCTGCTAAGTTTCTATCTTTTCCAGTCTATGAGAAGCTCTTGCCCATTCTAACAGTATTGCTTTCTCGCCTGCAGAGTCAAAAGGAGACCATTTTCCCCTACAGGCTCGCCCCCATCAGGTGACAACAGAGTTCCCAAAAGATCTATCGCACGCTGGCTCTAACCCCACATGCACTTACTTGTGTGATACAGGAAGCTAACTCAGATGGGAAGGTCACGGGGCTGGGCTGAAAGTGAGGCTTCAGGTGCAAAGGTGGAAAGAAAACCAGCAGCTAAGACGACGCCCCTCGGCACCGCCGGTCCACCTGGGGAGTGGCTCTCATTTCTCCTCATGTCTTTCTCCCGGTACCACGGTATCCCTAGCAAGGATCGGAGAGGGCACAGCAGACACCCAATATCGCTGGGTCCCTGGCCAACCTTTACTGCCTGACTCCTGCATGCAAGGCAAGGTGTGAGGCTCAGCGATGAGCCCAGCTACGACCCGTCCCGTCCTCAGGTTGCTTAGATGACAGCAGAAAAAGGAAGGTTCCTTTCTTCACTCTCCAAATATCAGTCTCAAGCATTCTCCTCGTCAACTCAGAGCACGAGCTGAGACCCAATTCATGTCAGATCCTGGGCTGTAACAGCACGCAGAGGAAAAAGCCCAGAGTCTGGGGCTAACTATGGATCACCCCATAGAGCCTGGGGGCCAATGCTGGAGGCTGCCAGTACTGGGGAAAACAGTAGGTTTTTTTCTAGTATTAAAATCCTTGCTCGAGATTTAAAACTTTAAATTAATAGGAGCTGATATTTGAATATTTGACAAATTCAGTTGTGTGCGCCCTGTCTTTCATGATCAGGAGCTGCATGATGGAGGACGCTTTGGAATAAAGTTCCAGAATTCAATGGAACTCCATTGGGTGCTGTTCATCTTGCCTGAAAACGTAGGGACCAGAGAGGACTACGTCTAGTATGTGATTTAAACCTTTGAACATAGAACTTTTACTTCTTAAAAAACAAGGAACGCTCACCCAGACTGAGCAAGAAAACAAAATCCTTGAGGATCGCCACTAGGTGACTCACATATTTTCAAGTCCTCCTTGCCCTGCTCAGCTCAGGAGTCACGGAGATTTGTCACAGCTGTGACCTCAGGCACGCTACTCCTAAAGGTCCCAGTTCCTTACTTGCAGGTAGTAGATAACAGCGCCCATCTCATTAGCTGGTTGTTAGATAAAAGGAGTTAGCCACATAACTCAGGCATGGTACATGGGGATGTACAGGCACGCACAGTGCTTGGTGCATGGTAAAAGTAAACTGAACGTTAGTGGCTGTTATTCTAGTGGACTCACTTATGGCTGTTATTTAATGGAGTTGTTGGACAGCCATTTATTTAGTGGGTTAGTAAACAGTATGCTGTAGTTGACTCTCTTACAAAGGCCCACAAGTTGAAGACTTGCTTCCCAGAGTGGCGCTACTGTGAGGTAGCAGATCCTTTTTGTGAAGGGGACTTATAGGACTTAGATCACTAAGGGCGTGCCCTTGTGGGGCCCTGAGCCCCTCTTTTGTCTCTCTTTGCTCCCTGGCTTGTGATGTAAGCAGTTTTGCTCTGCCACACACCATAGCCATGGTGTGCTGCCTTACCACAGGCCCAAAGCAAAGGGGACAATGCCCCTTGATCATGAACTGGAACCTCCAAAACTATGAGCCGAAACAAATCTTTCCTCTTTATAAAGTGACCTGCTCAGATACTTCATTCTAGTAGGGAAAGCTAACACATGACATTTCCCAAAAGACGACTCCTTTTTAACATCCAATTTAGTATAACCTGGGGGAGTCCAGAAAAAAACAGAGAAATGACATTGCCAGAACCTAGGAGGCAACTGCCCCAACAAATACAAAAGTACCTGTAATATGCATTCTTTGTTATACATTTCCTTTGGGAAAGTATGGGAAAGCAATCTTGTTTTGGTTTTTAAAGACTTCATATTTTACAAGTTCACATTTTATAAATAACAATGGTCACAATGGCCCATATGCAGAGAAACTTCTCGCTGTGCGGTAGCATTGTGGTCCGTTGAAATGCCAAGAGCAAAGCAGGACATTAACACCAGGGAAGGTCTGCCATGGGTTGGAAATGGTTTACCTGTATTATTTAAATTCCCTATTCTGAAGATGTTAAGGTCTACATTATACTCATCTTGCAGATGGAGAGAGAAGAGAGAGAGAGGACCAGAGATTATTTGAATCAGGAACACACACTGCATTTTAAACTTGAGTCAGATGGACTTAAATTTATGATAACTTTGTAAATTTCTACTACTGTTGGACAAACTGTGGGATATCGTAGGTGTGAGGCAGAGAGCTCCATGGTCAAATACGATGGGGAGACACTAAGTCAGACAAAGGTTAACCAGGTTACCTTTATTATGGATCTTTTTAAGCCTTCAGTATGCAAAGGTACACTCTGGAGCCCATAGTGTGATATAAAAGGCAACATGTGTTAATGGAAGCCTGTGTGTGTGTGTGTGTGTGTGTGTGTGTGTGTGTGTGTGATCTGCAGTGTATTCTTCCATGGAATAGAGTTCTGAAAACATCAGTCTCATCCAATGGCACTAAAGGCATACACCTTATCTCTCTACAAGTAGGACGATTTGTTGTTGCTTTCAATCTTTCTTCCACTCACTAACATTTTCCCTGTTTTTTTGGACACCATTGTCCTCCTTTAAAAAAAAAAATATGCTATTCCAGGTACCGAGGACAAAAGAAATGAAGGAGTCACAGAAATTGGCTGACCTTTGCCAGATGGAACCAACTTATTTCAGAGCTCTCATTCTGAGAGAGAAGGACAAGAAGAAAAAGAGGATTGTACGGATACTTACAAACACAAGTTTTTCTGGCTAGATTCAGTATCTTTGTCCCTTTCAGAGAACAAGGCACAGCTCAGAGACAACAGTTGGATTAAACACTGCGCAAGTGGCTGGGTTGCCCTGTTCTCCATTCAGTAGACCACCCCTCACTCTAGGAGGGCAGGGGGATTACTTGCGATTTTGAACTTGGCCTTCATCCAATTGTCCAGACTACCTATTACTGCTTGACTGCAGTCAATTATATTAGCTTCACAATCCCTTTGATTCCTTTCCAACCCAAATTCCCTCTTTCTGGGGTGACTTTTGACGGTCTAGCCAGTGTATTATCGCATGGCGTATGGAATTTGGAATGGTATTTCCATACGAGAGCCATACACATTCCTTTTCCAGGTTCCATGCTAAACCACATGTGCTCCGAGTTAGCACAGGAGGTGGAGGAGGGGCACGGTGGGGGAAGAAGAGCCGAGAGAGTTCCAAAAACAAGGCTTGTACACCGCTTCGCAACAAAGACCACGGTACCCAAGCAATTTTTCTACATGAGAACAAGTAACATAAATTAGTTTATTGTATCCAATCATCTTAGGCTATATTTTTCTTTTACAATTTTAAGTGCAATCAATCAGTTAAATATGGCTCTAGAAATCAAGAACTTTCTATGGCTCAGGCAGCCTCCTCACAACTTGGGCAGTGACAGGGCATCCTCGATAGCAAAGAGCTCAGCTGCTGTTTTAGCAGCTACCCAGGAGCGTTCTCCACCCTGCGTGAGACGGCAGGCCTGCTCTAGTGTGCCAGGTGGAGGTGGGCCCCGTTCTGCAGCAACAGGAAGGGCTCAGGGCTACGTAGTGTGGCTGCGAAGGTGGTTCCCTGCTTTCTTCAACACTCTGCCAGGTCCGCCAGGGGGGAGCTTGGAAGCAGGCAGTAACACCAGGGGTAGCCACATCTTTCAATGACTAATAACACCCACCATTAATTAGTCCTGTGCTGTTCAGTAACACAGGCTTTTGAGGCTTCTGAGAAGTTCACCCCAGAGCTAAGGAAAAAGAAGAAATCTTATTCACACGTCAATAAACTTTCAAAAAGCAGACTTGTCAAGAACTTCAGAATCGAAAAGCTGACCCAATATTTTAAAGGAAATACATCTGTTTTCAGAATCTCAGACCTGAATGAACCTTCTGTGATGGTGGATAAGGATAAGATCTTTAATGTGGGTTGTTGCTCAGTCATTAAGCTGCTATTAATTAAAAACTGGGAGAATGATACAAATCAAGGAGTGAGCATGTGTGCTGACTACTGCCTGGCAGGGAGCTAAATGTCAAACCCTTCTACGAATGAGGAACAGACTCAAGGAATACAAAATGCGACTGATGGAGAGGCAAGGACCCTCCAAAGGTGTGTCAAGAGGAGAAACAGATGGGTATTAGACAGTCAGGTAAGTGGGAACAGAAACATCACATTCCACACTTCGGAAGATAAGATATCCCTTTGCAGAATACCAACAGTGCACAGGAAGTGAAAGAGCACACTGGGCTTCAGGGCCAGTGACTAAAGCAGAGTTATTTTTATTACCTGGAAAATGCAGCTGCTGAAAGTCCTACTTCTCATGCAGGTAAGAAGAGATAGGCATCTGGTCTTTCCTGATACATTCTGTGGCTTCACAGAATGACACCTGATAAAGCTGATAGCTGCCTGCAAGTCATTAAGACACACCAGGTGGCCAAGAGGCAGCTTTAAATGCCATGTTTAAGGGTCTGTCACAAGTGTACAGAACTGCAATAGACCCTCCATGGAATAGGGTCTAGTTCATGATATCATTCAGGAATCCATACTGGTGCTAAGAGCAGGCTTTTTGTTTCTTATTGTGGTGTCTAGTTTCGGGACAAAAGGATGCTCTACTTCAACTTCTAAAGATTCCCCAGGTCCCGAATATTAAGGTACAACATTAACAACAAAATGACTATGCCCCAAATTGCAAATTATTAATGTTTTGGGGGAATTCTTTATAATGAATGACTCCAAAGTCCCTGGTTGATAGTGGTAGATAATGACAGCAGAGAAGGCACCTAATCAGACAGGGCATTTTCGCTGACACTGTTTGGCCCTGCCTAGAGAGTGAACACAGTTTGTATTCTTTTTTTTCTGTATTCTTTTTTTATTAAATAAAATGACAATAATAAAATATTTTCTTGGGACATACACCACTTGGCCAGCCAGAAGATGTTAATAAGAGACAAAAATCAAGCAGAATTTGAAGAGAAGGTTGTCTCCTAATTCCAATATCAATGGTCAGACCATTGATATCACAGAAACTCCATCCCATGAGTACAGGTTCTGCTTGTGACCACTTGTTCTGAAGCCTTCTAAAGGTGTCTTTCCAGGCCAAGGTCTCTGTAAGCTTCAGAGGCGTAGCTCCAGCTGCCCGATCCATGATGCGTGGGCTCCACAAAGGTGATGTGGCCAGGCAGAACCATAGCCCCATTCACCCTCCACCTCACCCCGCCTGCCTCCTGGCCCGCACTGAGATCGCCATTCATCCAAGTAGATGTTGTAATCCTACGGGTAAGATGTCCCTCCAATTTGATGCTCTCCTCACCATCACCAATGTTTCTGCTTTCATTTATTTAAGGGTATGTTTTAAACATTTATATAGCACTGGCTGTGTATGACTCACTGCTCCGGGAACCTTATGAGACCTTTATCTTCTTTGCCTGGAACATCAAAAATATAGCCAATCTCCCATTTGTTCTTCACATGGCAATCAAAGTAGTTTTGCCTCAAATTACAAATATAATGATACTGTTCCCTGGCTAAACTTCTGACTCTATTTTCCTTAGTGTAGCCCACAGGAACTTTTATCACCTGCCTTTCACCTGCCCTTTGTGCTTCAGTTCTTTTCATGGTCCCTATGAAACTATGTTCCAGCCATACTGAACCAGGAACTTGCTCTCCCGAAACCCACATTCCTCTTACTTCTGCCTGGGTGGCCCTTCTCCACCAGGTTCCCCCACCCTCACACTAGGCTCAACCTGGAAGGAAGCTTCCTTAGAGACATCTCCCTCAAATCTCTAAGACGACCTGGCTGGGAGGACCTTGAAGGCAAATAATAAAAACTCCAAGTGGGGCGAAAACAAAACTCCAAGTGAAAACAAGTGAAATTGTTGGCTCAATAAAATGACGGCTAGTAGAAAGACTTTCCTTAATCATTATGGTCAGGCAAAAACCAAACAAAACAACAACAGCAAAAAAAGCCTAATATAAAATAGCAGAAGAAAAAGGCATGACAAATGTGAAAAGAAATTGTGGGGGATGACACAGCTGTAGGGACAGAAGCAGCTGTTGAGTCAACCAAATCAGATACGATAGGCCTGGAAATCAAGAATGATGACTTATGCTAATTTACTTATATTTGGCCTGAGCACTATGGATTTTTCGCTTCTAAGCCTCTTGTCAGCATCATTTCTAGTTCTACCCGTTTTCAGAATGTTTCATACAGCAGTTCTTTCCAATTGCTTTATCTCTGTGTTTACGGAGTAGGATGAAAAAGAAAAAGAAGATGGAAGTAGAACTGTAGACCACCTTCAGAAAACCCCCACACATGCAAATCGGAGTTCCATGAGTTCAAATGCAAGTCTGAGGCATCCTCTGAGCCGGAACCTCTGCAAGCTAACTATAGAATACAAAAATGGCCAAGACAGGAGCTTAGATAGACTCAGATATTTACAGTTAGCAAAAGGAAACTCACAGCCAACAGCCGTGAATGTCTGAGATTTCAGATGGAACATGTGTCCCTTTCCCTTGGTCCTCCCTTAGCCAACTCCCCCCATCTCAGTAAATAACAACAGGACTCACCCAGCTGCTGTGCCACAAACCTTGCTTAGAATCATTCTCAACTGTGAGCCAACACTAACCTTTCCTCTTTTTAAATTGATCATGTCAGGTATTTGTTACAGTAATGGAAAGCTGACTAACACTGGACACTGATACAGCTCTAGGGACAGGGCAAACTGAGGTGTTCTGGGTGATTAGAGAGGGAGAACCAGAGGAAATTATTTTTTCCCATCTCTTCTTCCTTTAGTCAGTGGGAAAGTGACTATAAAGAAAAATTAACACGTCAAAGACACTTAAGTTGACATGGGAAAGGCACAGGTTTGCTTGTAGGGTTGGACAATGTTTGCTGTCATCTGATGGAAGGGTCCTGGGTTCTGTATGGGCAAAACAAAAGGTGAGAGGATTTTAGAGAGTGATTTAAGTCAGGAGCTTCATGTGCAGTTGGTGTTACTGTCACAATAATCAGAAGAACCTCAGGATTGGGCATGTGGATCAGCAGCAGAGCATTTGCCCAGCAGATGTGAGACGTGGGTTGGAGCCCCAGTACCACAAACAAACCTAACCACCCCCCCCCCGACCAAATCTTGGATTTTGGAGTCTGTACCCAAAGAATCATAAAAAAAAATACTCAAGTCAACTTCTCCAGAAGCCAAATGAGATAGCTTTTTCATTTTCCGAGAACCACACAACATTAGGGTTATTATATATATTATGTACGCTCTGTAGCACCTTGGCACCCCCGTGCCAGGTGTTTTCAAGGCATTATCTTAAAATTCATTCTGACCCTGGCAGGCTGCCCAGAAGCAAGAATGCAGGACGGTTAGGGGGCCACACGTAGGAAGTGGCAGGAGAGAACGTCCCACTCTAGTTCATTAACCTCAAGCCAGGCTACGTCCGCAGCGATGAGCAGCCTGCTCGTGAATTCCCCCTGCATCTTCCTCTCGGCTTCTTGTCGTCTGGGTGATAACTCCTACTATTTCTTACAGTCTTTACTTTTACAGTCTTGAGATGGCAGCTAACAAGGCTCTCTGTGCCAGCGGTTCTCAAACCCATAGCACTGAGACCATTTAAATCAATATAATGTCCCAATCATCCTATGAAGGAGAAATAAAAGAATTGATAAGCACACAGGATGTGTTTCAATATATAAAGGTACCACTGTATCACAAGACATAAGAAGGTGGCTATCTGCAGCTCTAAATAGAATCAATGTAAATTCTGTAGCTACACGTGCAGATTGACATAAACGGGGACACAGCTGTTCTGAAATAAACATATATTAAAGTTTTAAACACAACAAAGGGCAAAGTTCTCTCAATTTAAAAGCTGATTGCATTCTGGAAAATTCAGCATGTATGTAACATCCTTTGTGTTTACTTATAAAATATGTTTAGATTCTAATAATCTTGACACTTCTTCATGCCAAAAATTACTGGCCAGAAATTCTGAAGTCTTGGTCTCACAGGGACAATTCTTTATAATGTGAACTATGTTCTGCTGTGTGGGCCATCTACTGTCTCTGGCCTCCACCCACAAAATGTCACCCCAATTACTGTGACAAGAAAAGTGGCCCCACAGACTTTCACAATTTACCATAGTGGATGGCACTTTACTTTTTCCTGGTCTAAACTTCAGAAAGGTGAGCCTCTTTATTTTACATGTTTCTCCCACTCCTGTCTCAGTCCTGGACAAGACTAATGAAACTTTCCTATCAAATGCTTTAGTATTTGAAAATCTCAGCATATTATACTGTCGTCCCCTTCTGTGGTTATTAGCAAATACCTGTGAACGGGAATACTCATCTCACACAGTGACAAGGGACATCCTCCTAACCTTTATACCCTCCTTGATACTTACAGAGTCCTAAAGAATGTAGCTAATAAGATGACAAAGTGATACACCTATGCTAGCTTATTCTTAGACGCTAGCGATTGTTACTTGCACATAAGCTATAATTAGATGCAATGAACAAGGTTTCTCTCTATACTCATTTATGTAAGGTCAAATACTACCTTATAGGCATACAAAAAATGAAAATGACAACAAATGGGTCTGGGGATTTAGCTCAAGTGGTATAGCACTTGCCTAGCAAGTGCAAGGCCCTGAGTTCGATCCCCAGCTCCCACAAAAAACAAAAACGAAAACGAAAATGACAACAAAACATTACCAAAGGTGACTTGGAAGTAACAAATAAGAGATTTGTATGTGTGATCTCGCCATGTTTTTAAGGCTGAAAATGGTCCCAAGAAAAAGATCTGTGCTGGGTTACATCTTCTATGCCTGAGTGATTATGAGATAACCTTCTAAATCAATAAGAGCAACTTCAGTTTTTAATGTAATCCGTTCATTAATCATTCGGTAGATATTCTGGGAGTCCCGCTTCACACAAGTTTCCATTTGATGCACCCCAGTTAGAACTTCTGATTCTGCTGGGGACCTTTGTTAAGACCCAATTCTGATTCAGCTGGCCTGGGTGCAGGCTGAGATTCTGCATTTCTAATGTTGGGGCTCCGAAAACCATATCCCCAAGTATAGGACTTCGGCATGCTGAGCACTTTGAACTAAAGAAAGCCGAAAGGCCTTAGAAACACCATCTGAAGCAGAGAGTTTCTGACCTTCCTTTGCTCCTCCCCCTGGCGGGGTGGCACCCTCTCCCTCTCCCTAAAGGTCCCTTATCTGAGTGTCCTCCAAGGAACACAGTGGCCTTCAATCCCTGCCATGATACCTCATTAGCTGGGGAAGATCAGACTCATATCAAAGGAAGGAAGTCTGAAGAATGTCATTACAATCCCCAGCCACCCCCCCAAAAAAAAAACAAAACAAAGAAGACATGTTATTACAAGCAAATTACTGTTTGTTCTCCAGGCCCCTGCTACTTCCAGAATCATTTACAAACTATTATCTGCTCTTTGGGCCCATTAAACATCCCTAAAAACCATTTACTACCACTCAAAATTGCCTACACTGCTTCGATTTCCCACTCTGCTATGAAAAGGATACTTAAGCCTCAGCCATCTATCTGGTTCTTCTTTGAGTTTCGTATTTCACGAGTCTCGCATGCACATGTGCACATTAATAAATGTGCGTGACTTTCCTTCTGTTAATCTGTTAGTTGTTGGGTGACTTCAGAAACTCAATTACTGAACCTTCAAAGGAAAGCCTGAATTTCCCAGGTGAGGGCAACAGACCACGTTTCGAGTAAGTCTTAGATACTGCGGGAAACGAAATCATTAAACATGGACCCTGCCTTCATAGAGCTTATGGTTGGCATACAGAGGTATATCCCTCCTGAACCAAACAGAAGCGCTCCACGCTGCAAGAATGACACAGACGTAAAGAGTTATTTAAAGTCTAAGAATTACTTCCGGCTGGGGGCGGCTAGGCATCTGGGGTGGTGTGATGAACAGGGTGGCGTTCAGGCTGACTGTTAGTGAAAGAAAGCAGAATCAGGCACCCAGCACCAGAGATGAGTAGGAGGGAGAATGTGCCTGGCAGAAGGGGCAGGTGTCAACGAAACAACCAAGTTACAAAGTGTGACACGCGCAGGTGAAGAGGAAGAAGGATGACTGTAGAAGGTGAGAATGTGGAGCTGGGAGGTCGGCCCAAGCACAGCTGGGGAAGCAACCCAGGACTCGCACATCCGGGAGTCTGGAGCTTTGTGACAGTCATGGGGCAGGGGGAGGGTCAGGAGGAGCGAAGGAGGCTGACAGACCAAAGCAGAGTCTACCAGCATAGTCTAGAAGAAACACAGAAGGCTTGTGGCAGAGTCCATCATAAATCTTTGACAAGGAAAAACACGACAAACCATTTATACCTGAATTTCCTATACTGGGTTTCACTCTGAACAGTGGTCTCCCTTTTCCTGGTCTGCCAAGCACAGTCACAAACGTTTCTTTAAAGATTTAGGGGAAATGGCTATATTAATTAAAAGTCATGAGATGATGCACTTGTAATGCTTGCCTGGTTATGTCGAAAAAAAGATGCTGCAATTCTTTTCTGACACTCAAGTCTATCATTAATGTGTAACGTAAAATAGTCATTTTGGACTCTTGGGGGGATTTAGCTCAGTGGTTAGAGTGCTCGCCTAGTAAGCACAAGGCCCTGAGTTCGATCCCCAGCTCTTGGAAGAGGTGGTCCCACTGTTACTAACTGCACCGTTCCTGTTACCCCCAAAGAAATCTATTTCCAGAGAAGAGCAAGTGGCTTTCAAATACAGCTAGAGAAGCCGCCTCTGAAAATGAGTTTACAGAAAGGGGGTATGTAAGGTGTTCCAAAGTAGAAAGCATTATAATTGTAAATTCCCCAATTCCCACATATTAGGTCTGTGTGATGTGATGCCTTATAATGTGAACAATGTCCAAATTGTGCTTATCCTTCGCATTGTAAAATTTCAGGCCCAGGACTCCTTTTCTGTCCTTGTAGGAGACACAGAAGCCCCTGAGGTATGCAACAGACTAAACAGAGATCTTAAAGTTTCCTTTTAAAATCCTAATTAGGTGAAAACTCTCTTAAGGAATAGTTTTACTCTGAAACAATTGGGTAGTTGTACAGAGCAGAACCATGTTCGGTTAGGGAAACAGATCACCGACTACATCTGTTTACTAAATACATACTCAGGACAGTAGCCTATTATCTCCTCAGTGGGGACGTCTGTAACTACTGTGACCAGGAAGTGTGATGTGCCAGGGGATCAGTCCACAGCTCCATGATCACAAAGGCACTGAAATTTTGTGGTTGACTAGTTAAAGAAGCACGTGTCTGAGTCAGCAACTACATCAAGAATTTGAACAAAGGAAAGCTAGGGGAGGAGAAGAGTAAAAGGTACATAAAGTGGCATGAAGATACTGGAACCAAGAAGGCAGCAAAGGTGGAGATCTAAGGTGGCCAGTCTAACTTTGGTAAAAGGGACGACACCAAAGACCAAGATGCCAAGACCCTTCGTGCCAGGATGTCAGCTTGGCTGGCAAGGCAGGCGACGTGCCATTCTGTATTCCAGGTGTTAGTTTCTTCAAGCAGCCCCTGGGACTGAGGAATCTCATGTTAGCTCTGCCTGGCAGACAGAAGATATTCAAACAATGTTGATCGTGCAGACTGCCTAAAAACAGTCCAACAGGAGTTTCAGAGGTGAAGGCACACACACGAGACATCCGGGGCTCTAAACTCAATGTTGCAGGCTCAGCATAGAGAGCAGCAGTGGAGTATTTTACCTAGAGGAAAAGTCCCTGCGCATATCTGCTGTTTCTTGGATGCAGAACAAAAGATGCTAAATGCCAGGTGCTTTCCTGTGGCGAGTAGAAGGGCTGGAGATGGGGCAATGTGATCGGGGAATCCAAGGGAGCAAGGGCGAGACAGTGATTGAGTCACTATTATTTTACAAAGACTTTCTTGAACACACATTTCAGGGCGCTTGGAGTGATGTTTGCAGCACGCAGGAACCTTGGTTCGGTTTAAAGGATGCTGCGTTGAGAGTACTTCATGTCTGTGTATTTCCAGGTATACTTGTAAAAATATTTCAGACCACCATTCTCTCCCTTTCTTTTCCCCTTTCCTCCCTTTCTTCCTTCTTTCCCTCCCTTCCTTAGTCTACCATATCCTAGGTGTCTGCCTTAACTCATTAGGCTCTCCTCAAACAGTCTGCCTCAACCTGACTTGGTATCAAGAAAACTGCAGGGCCATGAGTTTCCTGCTCTCACTGGCTACAAATGTGAATCCGAATGTAATTCTGAAGTACGCTATCAACAGTCTGGGCAAACTCTGCTGGCCTCTTAAGAAGGTAACAGGAAATATTTAACTCCGGTTGAAGTATAAGAAGGTCCATTGCCTCCCCATTTGTTCCTGGTGATAGAGAATAACAATCCCTCTGATTTCTCACGAGTGAAGCGAGTGGGTTTCTCTTAGAGCCAGAATGGCAGGATCTACTGGAAGGTTTATGTGAGCAGCCTGTGCTATCAGGGCAGCAGGACCGGTATTTGAAGGGACAGAGTGTGCACCTAGAGGAGACAACAGACAATCCTGATCCCCATGGCATTAACCCAGCTTGGTTCAACTCAATTCCCAGGCCCATTCTTCCAGACTTGCCCCCAAGCTTTCTGAACTCCAAATGACGTCAACTTTATCTGCATGCGACTCTAGGACAATTTAGCATTTTTTCTTGACATTGTTTTAATTTCTCAATCATCTCTCCATTCATTCTCAAGCAAGCCTTTTCTGATTAGAAAAGCCAGAGATCATTCAAGATTCTTTATGACAGACATGGACAAAATGTATTAATGAATTTTCAAATCACTGAACAAAACCCACCAAAGTTGCTTCATTTTATCTCTGGTCTAGTGTCTCCAAGCATGCGTCAGGGGTAGGGGCCCAAATTTTATTATGCTTTACCTAAAGCCCCACATGTATACAGGAGACTTTAACATACGTGTATGCAGAATGAATCTAAAGTCTCTTAAGTCTTGGATTTTTGGGATTCCTAGTATTTCAGTAATAGCTCTTGATTTGAAAAATCTGCAACGAAAGCCTGCCTTTAGTATAATTATTTTCCAATTCAGATAAAAAAGCAATGTGAGATGGGTGAATATTTTCAACTCTATAATTGTCTATATAAATGGTACAGTTTGATCAAAATATACTCCTGATAAAAACCTGAGAGTATAAACATATAAGTTACAGTCCCCACAGACTGCTTCAGAAGACCAAGGAGGAGCTGTGGGAAGAGATATACATGGCTGACCAGAGTTTTCTAAGATATAAGCTATTAATAATATCCCACAGGAGACCGAGCCACGGGACTGCCCCTGGGCTTATGGAAAGAAAAGGTATCTTGGTCCTTCTTGTCGACAAGACCACCTGAGTGCACTATACTTCCTTTCTGACAACCACTTCAGTCAGCGTGGAGGAAGCATTCCAAAATTTGATATCTTTTGTTATCTTTCTGTAGATGTAACAAAATAACTGAGACAAATCAACTTAAAAAGATGAAAGGTTAACGGTGACTTGCGTTTCTAGAGACCTTTCTGCATGGTCACTTGGGGCCACTGCCTTTGGGCCTGGGGTAAGCCGCACATCATGATGGGAAGCACGTGGTGGAGCAAAATGGTTATTTCATGGGGGCCAGGAAGCAAAGAGAAGAAGAGAAGGAGCTGAGGCCCGCTACTCCCTTCAATAGCATGGTCCGAATGATCCTTCCACGAGGCCTTGCCCCCTAAAGGCCCCACAATCTCCCAGCTGTGCCAGAGGTTGGGACCACGCCTCCGACACGTGGGCCTTTGTGACACTCGTGATCTAAACTATGGCAATATCACACAGAACGGCTTAATTAGAGGTGACAGACGGAAAACAAACTCCACAAGCAGGACAATTTGCTGTTCCCACTACATTTATTTTAATATCCCTGAAATAAAATGTCTTACAAGAGATATCTATTCATACTATGCTTCATAAAAGCTGTCTTCCTCTCACTATTGTGGTGAGGTGAAATGCAGGAAAGAAAAAGAAGTTTTTTTAAAAATTACAAAAAAAGACATAAATGACAGGCAATATTTACAGGTGTAATTTTTAGGATGCTTTAAAACTTTCAATAGAGTTCTACTTTTGGACACCTTTGGCCTTCATCAAAATCCTAAAAATTGTGATTATCAGATTTTAAGAGTTACTTCTAAGATTTTTAATGAAACAAAAGAGCTTCCTTCTATAAGAAGCACATTCCCCATTACATCAATCTTCACTTCCATGTGGAAAATGACTCCATCATTCACTGAAGGTTTTGGAGGTCTACTTCTGTTCTCTCTTCCCTCCAATTTTTCTCTGGAGGTTTTTGGGGTCCTTAGGACATGAGCCTCTGTGTCCCTTGGCCTCCTCCTGGACGGGTGGTCCTGAAGCTCCACATCTTAAATATTAACTCTATTATGCTCACTTCTGATCACAGCCTTTTGGGGCTCATGAACCTCTTCTCTGATGCTGTCTGGTCTTCCTTCAGTCCCCTTATTACACACACAGTCTGGATGTTAAAACTTTCACCTCCTCTGCCCACTATCTTCTACCATAACCCATAGTCAGATCCCAATGGCTGGTCGGCCCAGTATCCTTCTTTCCTCCTGCACTTGGTACCATCACCTGCCCTGGGGAGGTAGTCCCCAGGAGCACAGAGCCCTGCTGATACTCCTTTCCCTTCTCCTCCCATGTAAACACTTGCTTAAACCTTGCCTGTTCTCTATAGCTGGGGAGTAAGCCAAACATCATGATGGGAAGCATGTGGTGGAGCAAAACGGTTATCTCATGGTGGCCTCCTTTTACACCGGCCTATTCTGCCATTCTTAGTGAAAGATCTTCATCGGCAAATCCAAAGACAGGCAGTAAGACTGCTCCCACTTCCTCCGCCACCAAGGATAACCTTATTGATATTCAGCCCCAACCCTGACTTCTGTTACTGCAGTGGAAAAGACATTTCCACCCTGCTCTTCCTCTTTCCCTTACTGATAGAACATCCCCCCACCAACTTTCTCTGTGGTTCCGGGTCTTTCTTCTCAGTCTTCCTCAGGGACGACACCTTCTAATCTTCTGTGGTTAATGCCTCCCCTTCAGACAAGCTTCCAGAAAGAGTATCTGTATTCTCACGTTGCCTTCCTGACCTTGCAGTCAATCTCTGTCCTCTGCCCCTGCAGTGAGCCAGCTCTTTGTTCACATTTACATGACTTCCTGGCTGCTGAATCCAACAGTGATAGCAATACATTTACCTTCCTGGTTTAGTATTCTTCTTTTCTTCATAATATTGGATTTAGTCATGCTTATAAACCTGGCGTGGGGTGAGGCAGGTAAGAGCCAGTACTGAGAAAAGGAGAGAGAGCACAGGAGAAAGTATGTGGGCATCCCAAGGCACACAGTAGGGAATTAATATGAAGAAGCTTCTAGGTACAGCTGTTCATAAACGAGAATTCAAACCTTCTCACTGGACTCCCCCAAAATGCAAATTTGATCATGTGGCTGCCCTGATTATAATCTTTCAAGTTACTTCCTTTTGTCCACCTCTTACACAGAGAAGCCCCAGCCCTCTTACTTCCCAGCATGCCCTGTACACACGCTTGCTCATTAAACTACCTGTGGGCCATTTCTTGGACATACCACCATTTCTTTCCTTCCAATAAACTCATTTGTGTCTGCCAAACTCTTAACTCAATTAAAGGTCACCCCCTCTGGACAACCTTTCCCGACCCGAATCACCTCTCATGTCTTTGCTCCCAGCAATGCTGTATGCCTTATCCCTCAGGTCCCACCACACGATCTGTGCCCTTGGGTCGGCACTTACATCTACATGGCAAGCCTGTGCAGGTGCTCCCACCAGGCTTGAGGACAAACCCTGAGCACTGTCCTTACTTGCACTCATCTTGCCTAGCTTGTGGCTGCTCACTAACATACATTTGTGGAAGGAGTGGCAACCAAAGTAGGACTCAGAGAAAGTGCTCTATCTAAAGTGGCTGTTTGGTATGAACTGCACTGAAAGGGTAGAAGAGAACGCCAAGTGGAGGTGGTCTAGCTCTGGGAGCTCTTACCTACCCAAACTAGGACTCTCAGGCTACAAATCTGTAAAACAGGAAACAGTTTGCTATACTTTGACATTTTCAAATTGAAACAATACACAGGAAGAAAAGCATTGTTGATATTCAGTTTAGCTTCCATCACAATGTCTTTCACATGAGCAAGCCATCTTGGCAAATGAATAATGAGAGAACCATTAAGAAGTAGGCTCTTAAGTAACATGCAAACTATGTTATTTAAAAAACACTGTAATACTTTTTGGATGAAAATAAATTTCAACGACTGGCTAAATTTCAAGTGCAGGATTATATTCTGCCAACTCAGTTCTTCTCCAAGCTTTTAGGACTGACCTAAGACGCCCTTCCAAACTCATTTGTTTCTCTGGTGGCTACTAATGAACAGAATGAATATTTAAAAAGAAAAACAAAAAACTCTCATGGTACTAAGTGGCCCATATTTTCCACATTTGAAATCTAAAAATTTTGGAAATTGACTTACAGTTTTATTAGTTCTCAACTAGTAAAATTTAAGGCAATTCATAGGTCATAGACAGAGGTACGGGACTTCACAGGTATCAGACGTCAGATGTCTAGTTCAGTCAAACCACCAGCAAAGCCAATATTCTTCAAAATTCTATTAAAAGGCTATAAAAGTCTATTAAATCATTTCTTTGATTTCAACAAAATTCATTTCCATATTCACAGAAGGAAGTTGTAGAGTTCAGAATATAAATATGAAAAAGAACACAGTATTTCTTATAATGAACTTGGGGGTCAAAATATAAAAGACAAGCTTCCTCCAAAGGGAAAAAAAGAAATCCTTTAATTACATGTCCAAGTAGTTTGTGATTATTTCCGGTAATTAAAAACTTGATTTGTCGGCCCAAGTCTTCTCAAATATGAATGTGGCTGTTTTGACTCATAAAAGCTCTCACTGATTTAAGCATTTTAATTACAAAGAAGTCAGGAAAAGGTCAGGATGTTCTTAAATCCAAACTCATAGACATGGATTGGGGAATTTCATATTATTTGGTTGACACAAATGCAATCCCCTATCTTACAATTTAAGGTGAAATGAATGGATTACCCAGGGGTCTTTCCAATTGGTGCTAGGAAGAGAAGGTGAGAGTGCATGGGTATTTTTGGTTGTCAAATATTTCTTTTTTTCCTGGAGAGAATGGAATGCTTCGGTGAGAAAAGTACAAAACAGAATCTGAGCACTAAGAGTCCAGAGTAAAACAAAATTATCTAGTGGTATGGCTTGTACCTGCATGTCCCTCCAAAGCCTGATGCAGTTGTAGGTGGGGAGTTTAGAAAGTGGCTGGATTAAAGCGTGTGAATGTGGATTAAGGGTGTGGATTATGGTAGCTCCACTCTGGGTATGAACAGCATCAATCAACAGGCTTGTAGGTTGGATAGAATTTAAAGGAACAGAAAGAAGGCAGACTTGCTGCTGCTGCTGCTTGCTGCTTGCTGCTTCCTGCCTGCTTTGCCATGGACTGTTTCTCCTCTGTGATGCCCCTCTGCCATGCCACCCTGTGTTGGAGCCAGCCCACTGTGGACTGAACCCTCTACAAACTGTGATCTGAAATATACCTTTCCATCTTTAATTCTGGTATTTTGTCCCACCAATGAGAAAAGTAACTAATACATTCAGAATTTGTGTTTCTATACCTCAGGAAATGCAAAAAGAAAAAAAAAACTCTAGAAGACTTCTGAAGTCTCTAAAGCCAGCAAAGAGTGAAGAAGGTATTAAGGGGTAATATCCTTGAAAGTTTCTGCCTCATCAAATTAAATCTGCAATAATTTACTTGTTTTAAATTATTTTCATTGAATCCTCCTTCCTGATTTACTTATAAAAGTAGGGGCCCAGTGTAAAACAAAATCTGTAAAATTACAAAGTTGAGGATCATATTTAAGGTCTCTAAAAATATATAGACTGTTTTTGGTTGCAGAAAATAAGTGACGTTATACAGAGAATGCTTAAAACTCAGCAAGAAGCCAGTCATGTTGATGTGCACCTGCAATCCAAGCAATCTAAGCGTCTGAGGCAGGAGGATCACAAGATTCAACCCCCTGGACAACTTAGTGATCTAAGGAAACCCTGTCTAAACAAAACAAAACAAACAAACAAAAAAGGTGAATGTTCTGCTCAGTGTGAAAGTCCTGGATTTGATACCCAGTACCATAAACAAACTAAACAAACCCTGGATAAGAAAATGTGCAACACAAAGACTGATTACCTCACCATAGAATATACAGAGATGGAAAATAAGCATATGAAAAGGCCAGATTCACACTGCCCCCCACCATGCAAGGGTGTTAGCGTTTGTGTCTAGATGTCCCTCCAAAGCTTCATGGTCACAGATGGGGCTGGATCTAGAGTGTGTGATTACTAAATTAGTCCACTGATTGGTTAGCATAGTTCTGCTGGGATCAAAGATGTGACAATAGGATTAAGGGTGCTAGGATTAAGTGTGGGAGTACAGCCCACCCTAAAGCCAGGTAGCCTGGATAAAATAAAGGGACAAAAAGAGGCTTGCTACCCCCTTGCTTACATCCCTTGCTTACCTTGCTGCCTTCTGCCTGTCTGCCACGATCCTCTGCCTTGGACCCAGCTGACTGTGGACTGAAACCTCTACAAACTGTGAGCTAAATAAACCTTTTCCCCTTCAACTTTGAGTGTCGAATATTTTGTCTCAGGACCGAGAGAAAAGTAACTAAGACAAAGGGCATGATCATCCACCAACCTCAAGCTGGCTCTACATTTTGCTTTCCCTTGCCATGGGGCGGCAGAGGCAAGGAATATGCCCAGGACAAAAGAAGGGAGCAACCAGACTCAGTGACTGTCGACGTTAACTCCAACAGTCCACTTGATTACCCACTCTGTAGACTATATCCAACACTGGCCAGAGCACCGAGAGCATTTTCCATTTACCAGCGGGAGCAAGCATAGGCCTCAGCTTGCATGGCAACCAGTCTGAGGGGAACGGACAGAGGGGTCTCCAGTGAAGGGAGGGCATCCCAAAAACCTGTAGGCCCTAAAGTGAGGTGAAGAAAGTTGTGACTGGCTAGCTCTCAAGACTGCTGATCTTAAAAGAAGAAAGAAAGAAAGAAAAAAAAGTCATTCAAAAACACGGGCTGTTTTTTTTTTCTTTGAATCAACCTTTTTAATTTCTAAGAATTATTTTTATCTTTGTTCCATTAGGTTTTTTGAGAGTTTGGAGTTTCTCCCCCCCATCCCTTTTTAGTTTCTTTTCTCCTTTCAAACTTTTCTCTTTCTTCTTATCTTGCTTTTATTTCCTGTATTTTGCTCTGTTTATTTTTCTCCTTTTTCTTATTCATTTTTTCCTGTGACTGTTCTCTAAAACTATTAATTTCTTCTTATTCCTCAATAGGGCCCCTGGTGTCACTTTTCACTCCTCCTCTTCATATCTCATTGATAAATTTTTCAAATTTTGCTTTTATCATTCTCTGGCTCCCAAATCCCTCTATCTTTACTAGTACAACTACTAAGCTTTAGGAATATCTACATAGCTAGTTAACTTTATGCTATTGCAGCTGAATACGGTTCTATTGTTAGTAGAGGCAAACTGTTCGATTTAGCAGATATTTACTGTAGGTCAATGGTAAATTAATATTAGGTTTGTCTTAGTCTTCACACTGTAATTATAGATCTCTTTTCTATGGCTAAAGGGGCACATTATTGGGGTACATCTTAGTGTCATTGTATTTGACACTATAATTGATGCTGATTATCATAGCCAATGTCTCACAGCTGTCGCAACTAATTAGTTTTCTCTGGATGCCACTATCCGGACTGCCTTGGAGTTATGAGCAATATACTGGCCCATGCCCGGGCAACAGGGTGCTGGGTAAAATACGCCCCAACCTCCCAACCCAAGTAAACAGAGGTGGCTGAGTCCAGGGACAGAGGCAAAGGCTAATAGCCATACTCAAGAGGACACCACTGAAAACTGGACATTAAGTAAAGAGGTTTCCATACCAGAAACCAGCTTAATATGCAAGCTTCAGCACAAAAAACAAACAAATACATAAATAAAAACATGAGATGACAAGTCAATAAGATGCCTCTAAAAACCTGCAACTTCCCTAAAGCTGACCCGTGGGGTATCAAAGGGGAGAAAACCAAAAGCAATGTACCATAATCATTCAACATGGTATCAGGGGAGGTAACAAAAGAGGTCAATAAGGAATTCGACAAGCTCGCAGAAGATGTAAGTAAACAGATACTGGACCGAATAAAATGATCAATGAGTCTACAGAATATACTAGCAAAAAGCTAAACAAAATGGTGCAAAACATGAATGACCAGCATAGAAAAGAATCAGATTCCATAAAAAGGCTACAAACAAAAATGCAGGGAATTAAAAATTCTATCAAAAGTACGGGCAGCAAATGTGATCATTTTGAGGACAGTGTCAGAACTAGAAGACAGAGCTGTTGTTGGTGACCAATTTATGAAAGATATCTTTTTTTTTTTTTTTTTTTTTTTGAGACAGAGTCTCACTGTGTAGCTCAGACTGGCCTTGAGCTCACTATGTAGCCCAGGATGGCCTCAAACTCTCAGCAATCCTCCTGCTTCTGCATCCCAAGTGCTGGGGTTACGGATGTTGGCCACCATGCCCAGTTCAGAATCTTTAAAAACAACAAAAGAACATGAAAAATGGATCCAACAGTTCCCAGATGGTGTAAAAGAGACTAATCTAAGATTAACTGGAATTAGTGAACAATCAGAAGACAGCACAAATGGCATTAAAAAAATCTGTTTCCTGAAACAATAGCAGAAAACCTGGCAAGTAAGGGAAAAGAATTTAACACACTGATAAGCAAGGAATGAGGAAACCTAAAGAGCCACGACCAAAAAAGAACCTCTCCATGATACCTCACAGTCAAAATCCTGGAAAACCAACACAAGAACAGAATCTTAAAAGCAGTTAGAGAAAAGCAATGAATCACTTATAAAGATAAACCCATTAAAATTACAGCAGACGTCTCAACACAAACCTTAAAGGTCAGGAGAGCTTGGAATGAAGTGTTTTAAGCCCTAACAGAAAACAATTCCGATCCCACGTTGTACAAAATTACCTTTGAAAACTGATGGGGAAATGATACTCTCCTGAATTAAGAGCACCTAGGGAAATTAATGACCACCAAATCCACACTCCAAAAAATTCTGAAGGATATCCTAAAAAAAGATAATGAAGCTAACAATGACAAATGGTATAGTAGGATAAATACGCCAAGTAGGGTGAGCAGTTAAGTAGAAGGGAAAGACAGGGAATCGGCAACAGGAAAATAAGACATGACACGAGTAAGACAATACCTATCAGTAACGACTTTCAACTTGAGAAATCTCTCTCCAATCAAAAGACACAAACTGGTGAATGGATTGAGAATCAAAGCTCAACAGTATGCTGTAAACAAGAAACATTTCTTGATATTATCATCATTTGCAATTTAAAACAATGAGGTACTACTACACATTTATTAGAATGCCTAAAAAAAATGAAAGAAAACCTGACAACACCAAATGCTGACAAGTATGTAGAAGAAAAGGAACTCTCATTCGCTGGTGGTAAGAATGCCGAACGGTGCAGACACTTTGAAGGCCAGTTTCTTATGAATCAATAAAACGCCATCAAGCAACAAAAATACAAAGATGAGTAACTTTCCTGTGGAGAAACCCAAAAAACCCTCCTCAGCCTGATGATCAAGATAAACCTCAAAGTGTTAAATGTGCCCATCAGTTGCACCTTTGATATGGTGTGATGAGAACAGTTAGTCTAGTCATGATAAAATCATTGGACAAGTCTCAATTGAGAGACATTCTACAGAGTATCTCAAAATCACTCTTCCAAACTGTTAAGACCATTAAAGACAAGGACGATCCGAGAAGCTGTCACAAGAAAGAGGAGTCGAAGGTGATACGAAGTCTAAAAGTAATCTGGGACCCTGGAGCAGTATCTGAAACAGATTCCACATGACGGGTAAAAACTACAGACTGAATGAACATGAACTTCATATAATAATAATAATGCACCAACATTGGTGTAGTAATTGTAACGAATACAACAGGCTATTGTAAGATGTTACGGGGAAACGACGTATGAGGTACAAGGGAACTCTGTACTATCGTCACAGCTTTTCTGCAAATCTAACATTGTCCTAAAACAATGACGGCAAACCTATGGCACGCGTGCTGCAGCGGGCACGCAGAGCCCTCTCTGCCGGCATGCAAGCCAAGGGCGGGAGCTGTTTTTTTCTAAACTAAAACCTCAGCGTACAGCTTTAATTGCAGCGTTGCTACTTTGTGATAAGTGAGTGGGTTTGGGGTTGCAGTTTGGGCACACAGTCTCTAACAGGCTTGCCATCGCTGACCTAAAATTCAAAAAAGGTTATTTTAAATACATAAATGGATCTGGAAAATTATACTATTTCCTACCAAATTTTACCTACTGGTAGTCTAGCTTTAATACATGGGAAAACACAGATCGGAAATAAGCTACGAGCACATGAGTCTAAGGAATATTGGCCTACGTATGTGTTGTGGTTACATTATTTAAATATAAACTGCAATTTCTTTAGAGATTTGATAACTGTGTTTTTTTAAATAGAAATATATCCATCTTAATTTGAAGAATTAGCATTAGGTTCATTACTTTATCAAATTTTTTTTTTTTTTTTTTACTTCTGGGCAAAAGGTCATTTTCAATCTAGAATCTGAGCACATTTCAAATTAGAGGTGAAGTTCAACACCTTTCCATTTGACTTCATTGCATCTTTTACTTTGTTTCACTGGTACTATTCAGTGTCTTTTATTCCCATTTACTTCAGAAATCCCAGGGGCTTGGGGATTTAGTTCAACTGGTAAGCGCAAAGCCCTGAGTTCAATCCCCCGCACCCCCCCCCCAAAAAAAAAGAAATCCCAGAAAAGCAAGAGTCGTTTTACTTCTTCCAGTTTTCCATCACATTTTTGTAAACAAGTGTCAAGTCTTTTGTCCTTGAAACTTGGACCCTCACTCCTTGCCAAATCTACGAATTATGATCTTAGGCCTACTAAAAACCCATTAGCTTGAACCACATGAAACTGAAGGCATTTGACTGCTGTGACTATATATATAATATATCTCAATTTCACATGGTTTCATTCAAAAGACTTCAACATCCCTTTTCTAGAAAAGCACGCATGATTAATCCGAGCATAGAGGCAGAATGTCAACCTCTACCAAACCTCTCCTCCTGAGTCTAAGCACTCTATTCTAATTAAAAGGTTAAGGGCCCACAAGTTCATTTTAGTTTGGGAAGTCATTTCTTCAACAAAGGAGCTTTCACTGAGCCTTGCACACCATGAATTTTCAAATTAGTTTTAAAAAAAAAAACAAACAAAAAACAAGCATTAAATTTGGAGAAGCAAGCAGCAAAGACCCTCTTCAGAACACCTTAACTGCACTGATCAGATGATCCTCAGTCCTCTCAGGGCCTCCTGCTGTTTATGTTTCTGTCCACTAGCATTATTATTTTTTAAAAATAACAGGCTTAGAATGCATTTTTCGCCCTCTGTTGCTGCCAAAAAAAAAAAAAAGGCCAAAAGCTTTAACAGGAGTTAACTGGTAATTTTTTCTGTTTTATTACATTTTAGTTATATAACTTTTCACATAAATCCTAGGTTCTTAATGATAAGCTCTAATTTAATTGCTCTTTTTAATTGTAATAAAATAAATATTTTAACAGCCAGTTATATTTAATATGCAGAATTCATAAACCTTTGGTTTATAACATTGTTCTCATATGCTTTCTGCAAAAATCCTTCGGTCCCTTTCGTGAAGACTTCATTTTATAGGAGAAATTTTGCACATAACTCATTAATCAGTAATATCTCCACTTGAGTGGTATTGTAGGTTTTATAGTGATGTATTAAAAGCAATTAAGGCTGGGGACTTTGAAGTCAAGGATGCTACTGGGCTCTAGCTGCTGCATAGCACACGCCGTGCTCTGCGCATCTTTTCTTTCTTTTTCTCCTTTTGACACATCTACAAAACACAAACACAAGAGACCCAAAGGAAAAAGCAAAAGAATAAAGAATTCCTGCCCTGTCTTTTAAAAACAACTCCCATTATTCTGAGCCCACTCGCTCACAGCAAATTCAACTGACTCAGCTTGTTAGTGAGGCTTTCACAATTAGTGATCATCAGCCCATTTCCTACTTAAAAGCAAGAAGAAAACTGGGTACTTGGTAGAAGTAATTTTTATCTAGGCTGACACTGTAAAGCACACTGGGTAACCCAAATTTGACACAAGGAATTTCCTGGCTGTTGAAATCAGTGGACTCAAACATTGCTGTGCTTTTGATTCAATCCTGAATTTCCTTCTAGAACATTCCTCCTGGCTGGAGGTAGCCCGGTGATTTGTCTTAGCCAACCCCCAGCTATGTGTGATGAGCCAGGAGCAATTCCGGTTCCTGCTACCCAGAGCCATATATTTGAGGAAGTAAAACTAGGAGCTCATTCACCCACAGCAGTAAACCCTTGAAGGTAGGGATTATTCAGTATAGCGTTTTATTGATCATGGGATGCTCTGTAAATTATGTGTTTAATTAATGCTTTGTGACGGAGGGTGACAGTTACAGCATGCGGTGTAGCCAACTTGGATTTTCTATGACTGAATGAAATAAATAATGGACTCTAACTGTCCATCACATGTGTCAACTGACATCTCACGGGTAAGCGAGGCAGAAGAATTACCCTGATTCCTACAGGCATTGTGAGAAGATGATTCTACATTTACTCCTGAAGACAGCCTCCCAGGCAGTAGCAAAAGGGAGTTGAAATGGGATTAATTTTCAATTTTTAGGGGCTGCGAGTGAAGTTAAAAATTTATATTACTTACTTGATGACTTGAGAACATGTTGATGAAATGTTGACAAATTTAAAAAAATTAGTGTTTCCAAAGATCCTGTTTTCATCTAAAAATATCTCTGCATAGATAAATACTGAAAATTATAAACAAAATGTTAACTTGTCGGGAATTACACGTTGGGAGTCAAGCGTACTTCTCCAACTTTGTTCTCTAGAATAAATAAAAATTAGCACTGATGCCACTTCATGAAACCCAATGGTGCCTACTCTCGCAGAATTGAATCTTGGGGTTTGGGGATTTAGCTCAAGTGGTAGAGCGCTTGCCTGGCAAGTGCAAGGCTCTGAGTTCGATCCCCAGCACGCTTCCCACAGAAAAACTGAACCTTGGGATTTAAAAGAATTCCTCCTGAAATTTCATTATTTTACCCAAACAGCATAACATGGAAATTGTTCTTGTCTTAAAAAAAACAAAAAAAAAGACAAGAAGAGCATAGATTTTCCTCCCTTCAACTCCTCTTCCCCTCCTTATTTACAAAAGATTTCTTTACATTTTTCCATTTTTTTATTTTTCATTTTCCTTTTCCCTTCCTTCCTTTCCCTTTCTCCCCTCCCTAGTTCTCCTTCCTATTTGAATATTTTCTTCCCTTTTCACAATATCTATTATACATATTTGTCTTTATTTATACTTATGGTTTCTCATATCAGAGAAGCAATGTGCTAAGTACTCATGTGTCTGGTTTATACTCAAGAGTATGTTTTCATGTGCATCCATTTACCTATAAATGTTTCAGGTTTGTCCTTTTTTATGACAGAGTACTACTCTATTGTATAAAAATACCACATCTTCCTTATTCATTCATCAGCTGCTGGGCATTCGGGTTGTTTCCAAGATTTAGCTATTACAAATTGTGTTGCTATAAACATGGTTGTGCATATATCACTGTGGTATGATGTTTTTAATTCTTCCAGGAAGATATCAAGAAGTGGAATAGCCGGGTCAAATGGAACCTCTAGTTGTAGTTTTTTGAGGAATCTCCACACTGATTTCCACAATGGCTGGGCCAGCCTACAGTCCCACCAATAGTGGAGAAGGGTTCCTTTTTCCCCGCAGCCCCGCCAGCATTTGTTATTGGTTGACTTCCTGATAATAGCTGTTTTTTCTGGAGTGAGATGGAATCTCAGCATTGCTTTAATTTGCATCTCTCAAATGACTAGTGAAGTTGTACACTTTTTCATATATTTACTTGCCATTTGTACTTCTTTATCTGAGAAGTGTCTATTCACTTCAGGTAACCATTTTTGGACTAGGTCTTCAAATATGGTGACTTTTTAAAGTTCCTTATATACTCTAGATGCTAGATCTTTGTCTGAGGAACAGGATTTTTTGTTTGTTTGTTTTGTTTTGTTTTTTGTGCTGGGGACTGAACTCAGGGATTGAGCTTGCTAGGCAAGTACTCTAACCACTGAGCTAAATCCCCAGCCTGAGCATAGACTTTTTTTCTACGAAGATGCCTGAAACAGCTTATGATTCTAGGTCAGGAAGGTTGAAGCTGCATGAAGTCAAGAAAAAAATCTGCCAATCGCCAGAAATACGACGTAGGAAAAACAGGAGAAACTCAGCATCTCCTCATCTCCAACCTCTTTTTAATCTCTAATTACATAACCAAAGTGCTCACTGTAAATTAGCAAGATTCTAAACCCCTTTAGCAGGTAACCTGAGGCATAGCTGGGGATTTGGCTTAGTCTGAGGCCCTTCTAGCCTGAGTTACCTTGCTAAGAAGTAGAAGTATATGCTGGACACAACATTTATTTTATATTCTTAGCTTTCAGTAAGATGTAAGTCATTAACTCTGTACCAATTGCCTCTGCAGAAACTACTTTAAATAAAATGTCTCAAATAGAAATGTAATTTAAGAAATAATAAGACTATGGCTTTTCAAGATAGAACGCAGGATTCCCGGTGTGCATTTCCTGTCATTTCTGTGTGGTCTTGGTTGACCCAGGACAGTGGCACAGATTTCTAGAAACATTAAACTGGACACAGGCAGATGTTAGGGAGGCTCCTTTCTGGTACACACCAAGAGCCCATTCTCACTGCGATTGTCCTATAAATCCTAGCAAGACAGACAGTTGGACACATGTGCCAAGGAACCCACATGTTAATTTTGATTGCTGCACACTTTCTGCGAACGCAAAGAGGTTCAAATTAAAATACCTTCCTTGTTATTGAAGAAACAGTAATACAATTAAAAACAACTGTATTCACCTGCAGACTAAAACTCTCTTTGTTGTATGCGCAGAGAGATGCAAATGAGACATGTCAAGGAGGATTCAATTCTATATCCTGAGAGACAAATTTCATAACCCTCTAAAGGGTAACGTTTAATCGCATTGTCCTTCAGCACTCAGACACTAGTTTTCCTGTCCCTGGGCCCTGATTGATTCAAATAATTTCTCTCAGGAAGGTTTTAATTTCTTAGACTACTTTGTCCCTACAAAGTTATCCTCGCCAATATTTTAAACTTGTTAAAATGTGCTTTATTAAAATGTAGTATCATTTTTGATGCTATTAACACCAAAAAAAAAATTTTCTACGCTTTCTGTCTATCCTTACTGCTAACTGACATAACTCATCAAAAATGGTAAAATGGAAAATGGAAAAGTTCATTGAACCCAGTTTGGCTTAGGAAGCATTTCAACATCTTCTTAGGTCTCGGTCTCTTCCTTTAGTGTGAAACTTACCATAGTCTGCTAGACCTACACACTTATTTGCAGTCCCCTCATGAGTACAAATACCAGATTACTCTGTTTTACTCCTTTTGTCCCCTCAATGCCTAACATAATGCCCCAATCAGAGTCACACACATAAGAATCACTGAATGGGTGAGTGACAGTCACCATAAGGGCACTGCAGCTCCCCCAATTCCTCCTGCCTGGCTGCAACTGCCAGAAGCTTTGAATAGATCATCTCTCATCCACCCAAACTAGGAGTTATTTTTGGACATTTTATGGACAAAGGTCAGTGGGATTAAATAGCTTTCTGTAAGTCACATCGCTCATAAGCGAATTTAAAAACAGGGCTGTGTAACTTCAATATTCCTGCTTATCTGACTGCAGACGGTGCCTGTCCCTGCAGCCTGCACACAAGGACCAGAGTGCTGCACATTGGGCCACACATAGTAACTCTCATTCATCTTTTTCCTGACAGTCTTTCAAAACCAGAGATCTTCCAGAGGCTAGCGGTTAGCTTGACCCTTTACACCCTCAATCTGGTACGAACGTTCTTCGTAGTGCTTATGGATGGTCCTGAACTGCCTCAGTGAGGTCCTGCTTCTCCTCCGTGTCCGTACAGAGCCTAAAAGGCACCATCACCACAGCCTGAAATACTTCACCAACGCCAGCTTCCTGAGCTGCAGAGAGCACGCGCAACAGACTCCAGGGACGAAAGGCACACATCCAAGGAGCTGTCGCCCAGAAGTAGCCCACCGAGAAGCCAGCCAGTCACGGCTGGCCACGGTGCTGCTATCGTCTGGCTGTTTTGTCTGCCCGACATACTTATAAGGGTGAATCAGAGAGAGGACGAGGGACTATGCAGACAGTAAGTGGCCTTCTGTCTTCCCATCCAGAAGTCCCCCAGGGCACCCTCTCTCCTAATCCACTGAGGGGTTCTCTCTGGGGGGGAGACCCGCCACAGATCTGCTTGCTCCTGGAGCCACAGCAGGGTCTCCTTGGGAAACTTCTACATGACTACAAGTCAATGCAGCAAGCCGGAAGCGTCATCTCCGGACTGACAAGGCTAAGAGCTGACACGGCTTCAATTCGAAGAGCCGGTACCTTCTCAGTGGGTTCAAATTGAGAGCTGGTTTGAACAAAGCAAGAATTTCCAACCTACAAAACTGGTGCTAAGATTCCATTTTAATATTGGTTTCAAGCTTTTTGACAAATGCAAACCCAGATTTCCTCAGGACTCATATCAGTAGCTGTCTCAGGCATAGCAAGGGTTGCTCTCAAGCCAGACAGAGCTAGATGGGATAGCAAGCTGTTTTATCTTTTGCAATCCTGAAGAGATCTTTTGTCAAAGATAGCAAAGCTGAAAGGCCGTATAATTTCCTTTATGTTCTGTTCAGTGGTATTAATAAAACAGATGATCAACAAATGGCATCAAACTCCATTTGTCAGTCTCCATTCTTTTAGACCGATAGCATATAGAATGATATGAAATCAAACGGTACTGATTCCAATGACCTTGTAGCCTAATTCAATCAGTATTTCCCTAAACAACAGCAAAATCAACACTTCTACCCCAGTCTGAGCAGGCCTGGACAGGAGGAGAAGTGGTCAGGCCTGGAGGCAGCAGCTCGCTCCCCTCCAACACTCATCACAACGCTGCTGCGTCCACTGGAGGTGCGCTGAGAAGGGCGGCTTAGACAGGGATGTCACGGAGCAGAGAAGGCGGAAGTGACGGCCAGGACCCTCACTGCGGTCAGCCAGGAGGGAGATGGTGCTCTGGAAAATTCTATCATTAATCAAACTGCACTGAGGCTAAAAGCCACAGCAGCCTCAACGCCACCTGCAAAGGTTCAATCAGAAAAAAAAGAAGAGGAAGAAGAAGAAGAAGAAGAAGAAGAAGAAGAAAAAAAAAGACCCCGGAAACTACTCTATGATTAGTCAGCTCTCATCATTTGCAGCTTCTCTGTTTGTAAATTTGTCTACTTGCTTAAATCCGAATGTGGTCCCTAAATTAACAGTCGCACAACTTTTACATTAACTCATGGGCGTGAATGGAACGGCGAACGTTTAGGTTACCCAAGAGTTCCCAGGTGGAGTCCAATTAAACGATGCTCCGCTTTCTGTTTTTAGCCCTCATACTGTAAAGAAGCATTTTTTGGGTGATCCATTTAGTGAACTATGTTTCTTTTTTGTGCCTGTTTTGGGGTGGTTTTTGTTATTTAAAATGGCCCCAAGCTTAGAGTTGAAGGATTATCTCCCACTCCGAAGTGCAAAAGACCATTGTGCGCCTTAAGGAGAGAATACAAGTGGGACCGATTGTGCAGTGTATGTCATTTGCTTTGCATATGCCAAAAAGAAGAATTTAAAAATAATAATGAAAGTAGCAAGGGTATAGTTTACCCCCAGGAAAGTGTCTCTAGAGAAAGGGCATTGAAGAGGAGAATAATACTTAATTTGATGCTTATTGTTTAAAGGTTCTCTGCTCACACTTTGCAAACGTTAGTAAGAGTCTGATGTCTTGATGGAACCACAGGGAATTTATCAGTCCCTAAACATAATTCAGCCCCTTTGTCTTTCTGAGCTTTCTGGGAGTTGGGCAATGCAAAGAGCACTCTCGTGTAGAAAAATGCCAGCTTCCTCTGGCATACATTTAGTGTTGATAAAATAACTCCTAGAAAATTAATTTTTTTTTAGTATTTTTCATTCATATCAAAGGCCAACCGTTTCTGGGGCAGAAGGGCGTACTCTTCTCTACAGGGAGAGTCCTTTGACATTCTGCTAGCTGTCCAAGACTTCGTCTTCAGAGACCAGAGAAAGAATAGGGGGGATGCTATTTCCATGTTTGGTCTTTTCATTAAGACTTTTCAAAGAAGACTTTATTCCAACAGGCACTTAGGAGGAAGAAAATTGAAGAATTTTTCCTCCAGGCAAATAACTCATAAGGGCAAAAAATGTCTTCAGTATGATTTATTTCACAGAGAACAGTGACGAGTGTGTGAAAACAGATCTCTGCTGAAATTCCAGAACGTCTGTTAACGTCACCTTGAAAGAAGTGGAGAATGTCAGAGACAATTATTAAATAAATCCATTTCTATTTTAACAGCTATCTCAGTCTAGCTGGAATGCAGCTAGAATCTGTGTATGTACATTCGATTAGACTGGAGTGTGGCTCTGACAGTCAGCCTCGGTATTTTATTCTCATCAGTGACAAAGTGACTTGCTGGAGGTAGGGTTCCCCGGAGCCTCGCTTTGGGAACTCATATCCTTCGTCCAGTGAGTTGCTTAGTGGAGAAATTAAAGTTAAAAGAAACCTCAGGCATCATTTAGTTATCTGTAAAACCGGAATGTTTTATTTCCAGTAGGTAAGATAACACAGTTAAAAAAAAAAAAAAGCGGTCGATGCCCCACACTGAGTTAGGAATAGGATTATTCTGGATCCAAGCCTTCTTGGCTTCTAATCTGCATACGGCAAGTCTAAGTGAATAGTGATTTTTTTCTGGCAATTCCGTTTACCTAATTTTGCTTCCTAAACACATTGCCATCTGTTGCAGGAATGGGACCCTGAGCAAGTGGAAGGAAGGCAGAAGGCAGGAGCAAACTTCTGGTCCTACTGCTAGGCTAAGGACAGAAGCGCCAGGATGCCTCCCAGCCCAGAGCTCCTCCGCCATAGTTCTTGCTCTTGTCAGTGTCCCCGTGGCCCTTGGTCTCTGTGCTTTTTGTGACCAGTCTAAAATGGAAATGAGTTCTTCATCGACCTGACAAGGAAGGCACTTTTATCTTGGATGAGGCCAGGTCAAACTTGTTTTGTTTTGTTTGCAATGCTGGGAATCCAATCCAGGAACTCATATGTGCTAGGCGAGGGCTCTATCACTGAGCTGCATCCCCAGCCCTAAAGCAATTTTAATTTGAAGAGGTTAGGAGCCGAAGCAATATATAAAGCTAGAATGAGCAAAAAGCCTTTTATGAGGTAGTGTGTGTACAATTTCATTTTTCCTATTCTTTATTCCCCTAGTGAAAAATAAATATTTACTCAGCTGGGCATGGTGGTGCATGCCTGTAATTCCATGCCTGGAAGGCTGAGACAGGAGTACTACAAATTCTAGGCCTACATAGGGAGTTCAAAGTCAGCCTTGAACATACCGAGACCCTATCTCAAACAACAACGACGATGACGATGACGATGACAACAAAATATGAGCTAATAAAATGGTTATAGCCAGAACTGAAATTAGCATTTATGATCTGCAGTCTAAGATCTACACAACAAGTTTATTAGATGGTGAGGTTTTTCCCAGTGTCCACAACTACTTGCTAAAGAAGTGATTACCAAACTCTCAAACGTGTTGATATTTTCCCCTCCAGAATGATATACTTCAGTGTCAATCAAAATAGAAAATAATCCTAAAATTAATGTCATTAAAAATAATTTAATGCCAAATTGGAAAAAAAAAAAGCTTCAAACATGCTTTGAAAATGGAGCCAAAGTACCCATTAAAGGAAAAACTTACAGGCAAATTAAGAATATGCTTTTTCTGATGACACTGAACCTCACTAATTGTCTCCACGATGATCTGAATACCCTATAATTCTCATAGAAATCTGGCAATCTCACTCATTTCCTCTTGGCAGAATAGAGAAGTGTGGTTTGCAGTTCAAAGAAATATCGCTCTGCAATGCAGGATGGGGGCACATGCCATGATTCCTCTTGAATATCATCGAAAGAAAGAAATCTAAGCAACACTTTGCAATGCAGAAGCCTAATCCATCCTGTTTATTTTTCATGCGTGCTAATTGGCAGAGAGGTGAAAATAAGAAAGATGTCATCAGTCATGCAATTTAGAGACAGTGCACTCCTTCTCAATGGAATGTGTGCGCACACATCATGTCTACCAGCATGGAGGAATGCGTTGTGAGGATTTTATCTAAGGGTCCCTAAGAATAGTGTCAGGGGAACCTGGTAAGTGGATCAGCATGGCCACCTATCACAGAAGTCATGGGCGCGGTAGTTTCCATATCCGAAACAGCTCTTTACATCAACAGTAATCGTGAGTTTTGGTGTAGAATAATTATTCACTAGGTGAAAGGACTAAAAATCAATTATTCTCTACTGGAAGGCAAAAGAATGTATTAAGGATTTTCCGTTTCAAATGCCTTCATCCCACAGCTAGGGGAAAAGACCAGACTATTGACTCGGGTGGTGGACCGGGCCAAGTTCTGTTTCCAGCTGTCCCTCAGCCCGTAGTCATGGCCGGGAGGCTCACACCTACTGCAGAGGGCATGAGGGTGGGAAGCCCAAGGGCACGTTCACTGTCTTTTTCAAACACAGACTTGGAAATTTATTTAGCATTTTATACAGCATGGGACCCTAGTCTCTAAATGGGGGAAGGTGAGGGATGTTACGTGCCAGTTGTCTGCATTGTGTGAACATTTCACAGAATTTCATGAAGAAACCAAACTGATCTGATGGTGGGGACTGCACCAAACAAAGACCAAAGACTCCTGGTCCTAGAGAAAAACCCACCCGATCCTCCTGCCTGCAGTGTGATAAGCCCCACGCGAATGAGCGCTTGCAACCAAGTACGACCCTCCATGCTTCTGCCAAAGCAGAATTTGCTGTCTTATTGCTTTTTGACAAGTGTTTAAAGCAACCCTTTCTAAAATGCACAAATCTTGGCAGGAGGTTAGTGAGTCAACTAATCAGCAGGGTGAAAGTAATGCAGTTTTATGTACCATTTTAAATAATTTGAAAACAACACATTGTTATAATATGCCCAGTTTTATGAAAATCCAGTGTAAGAAATCAGACCTTTCTACCCAAATAACCAGCGAGTGATGATTTGCACAACTGCTTCCTGTTCACCCACAACTTTTTAAAAAAAATTAAATAGCAGCTCCTCAGATTGGGCATGTAACTTAGTGGCACAGTGCTTGTCTAGGAGGTACAAGGCGCTAGGTTTCATCTTCAATAGTATAACAATAAATAAATAGGTCCCCCAAGTAAGTAACTGTTACACAGTACTTACTGTCTGAGTACACAGAAGATTAACTGACAACTAGAGAAGGGGGCTGCTGGGCAGGAAATCAGACTAAAGGGTTGGCTACCACTGTCGATTACGGGGTAATCAGAAAGCACACCATCTCTTTAATTAAATGTATGGTAATAGGAAATATGATTTATGAAAACTCACCCCATAATGAAACATCAAGACCTCATTTATTGCATAGCAGCAGTCAAACCATGCAGCACTGTAAGCAAAATATCAAGCTATTTCTCAACGAATATTATGCCTAGATGGAAAGAAAACATTATGACCACTTCAACTGGTGCTTTTTCTCTTTTTAAAGCACTATTGGTCTTAGCAAGCTTTAACTGCAAAAATAACTTTACTCTTTCAAAAAGCCTAGTTAGCCTTATTAGAGTCTATCATTCTCTTAGGATCAGTTCAAATATCTCCTTTCTAAAGGTCTCTGCATACTGGGAGAACACTTTCTTCCTCTGGATTCCTGTAAGGCTTTCCTCACAGGCCCAGGAACAGCTGCTCCCCTGGTTACAGGCAGGCCAGTCATTGCCACAGAACTGGAGCCCTTGAGAATGTCTACTGTCTTTATCAACCCTTATGCTTCCAGCATCTACATCAATTTTCCTGATCCTGAGTGGACATTAATAAGAATTTATTTAATTATGTTTATAGAGAGAAGAGGCAAGGCACGAAGTTATGAGTCACTCATCCTCACTCTAATAAACACTGCTCCAGCCCATTCACTTCTAATCACAGCCAGTGACATGATGGCAAATGTCTTTTGGTTTCTGTCATCTACCACAGGAGAAACCGTCGATCAGTAGCATGATGCTCCAAGTATGAAGTCTGAAGTAGAAAAGATGAAGTATTTGGGCCACTCATAAAAAATGTCTTCCCAAGTATACAGATTTGGGGTTCAATACAATATGGTGTTCAACGTTTTATATAAAACATAGCAACTTTCTGCCCTTTCTTCTTTGGAATTTTATTTCATTCATCTTCTCTTAGAAAGATAGATTTTAGAGTTTAAGATTTAATTCCTCTCTGCTCAGACTTCCCCAGTTCCTCATTCCACTCCGACCATGTCAGTCCTGTTCAACATTCCTTAACTCTTAATACTCATCACTTTTGTAGGTTAATGCTTTATTTCCTTCACACATAGAAAATGGAAGTCTTGTCGGTCTTGCTCACTTAGGTGCCTCCAACAGCTTAGCATTGTGCCCAATACAAGACAGATACTTTGTTTCCTCGCTAGACAGAAGGAAAAAGGGAAGGCAGAGAGAGGAAACATTCCACACGAAGGTGGTACAGAGGGAGGCACGAAGTGGGAAACAGAGTTAAGGCTGGCGGCCCAGCATCCCTTCACCTCTGCTCTTCCTTCTTGGAGCTGAACCAAGAGAAAAGAGCTCTCAGGAAAAAAATGGTGAAAAAAGCCAAGAGGGAGGTGGACTAGCTCGGTAGGAGTGTGAGCTAATACAAACATGATGGCCGCAATATTCTCAGTTACAAACGATTTGTAATACTCTTGAAAGGTGGTTGACATTTCACCCGCATGAAAGCCAGGTCTGAAACAGCACAGAAGACCAATGAGCGCCTCAAGTACGAGGTCTTCAAGTACAGAGAAATGATGACGGCCAGGCTCAGCACTTTTGAAACATCAAGGCCAGCACAACAGTAAGTTCAGGTTCAATTAACTAAGGAAAAGCTTTGGCGGCGGTAATAAATACTGCGTCAGATCATTCCTTTCCCTGTTCTGTACAAATTCCCCATATTGTAAGTGCTCAGCCTAACTTATTCTCTGAAACACATCTCTGAAGGCACAAAAGGAAACATGTTATCACTCACAGTTCAGTGGTTTCCTGGAATGCTGTGTGCAATTCTCTTTGTGTACGTGCTTTTCTTTCCTTCTCCCCCCACCTTTTTTTTTTAACTCTAAAGCTGGTCTTACCAGTTCAACACATTATCACATAGTTCACCTTTCATCTGCTTACACACAAATCTGAACCTGCCTGCTTTTGTTCCATCTTGTTCACCCCCTTTTTACTTACCACTCAGGGATAAGTTCACTCACGGCTCCTTCAAAAAGGTAGCTTCCTCCTGGCCCTCTACATGTTTCAGGCGTATAACAAAAACAGGGCAAGACTGAACTTTTAACTCTGTCCTTTGTTCTACATGTTCCACTCAGCCTTCTCGCCTCGGAGCGAAGAAAGAAGTCACACGGTCCTTGGCATATGGTTTTGGGGTGCATGATGGTTGGCTATGGTCCTCTGTACAGCCACAGGATTTTATATCTGAGGTTCCACATCTATACATTCAACCACCTGTGGGTCAGAAATGTTACCTCTCTATGGAATAGAGAGGCGCAGACTTTTTTCTAGTCATTATTCCTCAAACGATACAGTGTGACAACTATTTACACAACATTTACATTGTACTAGGCAATATAAGTAATCTAGAGATGACTGGAAGTATAAGGGAAGACATGCACAGGTTATACGCAAATGTTATGCCATTTTAAATAAGGAACTTGAGCACCCACAGATTTTGGTATCTGCAGAGGCCCTAGAACCGATGTGCCATGAATACCAAGGGGTAACTACATGACTAGCACTGCATCTTACCTAAGTTTAAAGATTCTTCCGAAACCTACTACTCAACAGAAAAAAATACATATATACATGTATATATATATGAATGTTAGAGGCATCCCATAACATGAAATGGAGACATAACCCATTCAACTGGGTAAGATTAGTCAGCAACAATGTAGGTCTCACAAAGAAACAGCCCCTCACACCTGAAAATTGGAATGCTTCGCAGTTAGGTATTGTGACACACATGGCAGACCAACGGCTAATGCATCTTTCACTGCAAACTTGGCTTTGAGTGGTTAAAACGCCTTCGAGTTCGGGTGAGTCAGAGAGAGCAGAAGGGGTAGCAGGTCCCTTCTGTGTGACACTAGTGACAGCCATGCATGCTGTCCCTTGGTGGGGCTGAAACCCAAGCAGGACACAACAACATGGCCTGGTGTGGCATACATTTCCCAAATGAGCTAAGCACGATAGAGGACCCACGACTTTGTAAGTCTTCCCCTCACCCAGAAATAGCAGAGTCTGCTGCACATTTTAATTCTGAGCCACTTCCAGTAAGGTCGCCTCCAAGGGGTGGCGTAGGAATTCAAGGTCAGAGTAGGAAGCCTGACTGCGAGGTTTCTAAGTAGATGCCAATCTCCTGTGTGTGTTTCTATCCACACAGAGAAGAGGGTGAGGCCCTGGCACACACATGATCACTCTCACGTACCCACCCAGGCCTAGAATGGGGCAGGAGGAAGCATGGCCCAGGCTGAGGGTCTTCCCATCAGGGGCATTCCACAGGTGAGCAGACTGTCGCCCTGGGCCTGACGACAAAGTGACTTTTACAAGGCATTTTACCTGGAAGCGAACCTCAGGTGGGGCTCCCACTCATCTGGCCCCATAAAATGGGACACCCACGAATATTTACTTCACAACCAATCCACTCGACTGGCAACACGTGCCAAAATTTGATCACTTGACTTTTAGGACCTGATTAACCATGTCACCTTGAGGGCTTTTCTCCTTGTGCGGTTCTCAGTGGACACGCAGAATGACATCTGAATTCTCCTCAAAGAAACCCATTATAGACTTCCACACAAACAAATCACCTCTAGACTTCTCTTCACTATCCATCCCCAAGTCCTTTAACCTGCCTGTTGTTTCCCCATTTTCAGAGGATTCCCTGAACCCTGTGTGGTAACCGCAAATCCCGTATGTTGCAACGATCCCTGCATGCCAGCATGTCTTTCCCTGCACACACAGACATTGAGGAGGTTCATTCTTCTGTGAACTTGGAACCCTTATGTGAAAAACTGGATTCCGAAACACCAAAGCACTCCAGCTGGGTCTTGGATCAGCTGCTGCGAAGAGCTCCAGTATCTAAATTTAGATTTTTACACCATGGCTTAGCTCAGGCAAATGTCCTTCCCATGCAAAAATCATCCAGCCCTTCTCGGCTCCAGGGTTCCCTGCAGAGGGGCCACTGCCAAAGCCATCAAAGCCTGGGGAAAAGTACTCTCCAGATCCCAAGTACAGAATTAGAACTCAGGACCTCTTTCCCATAGAAATAAGAGAAAAATCAGAGCATAACAGGCCAGCTGAATTGCACACTCTCTCATTATTCTACTGCACTTCTGTGCGACAATTTGGAAAGCTGGTGCCAAACTGTACACAATCAGATCGGGAGACAAACTTTCACAACAACAAACCATCACGTGGGCAAGGACGTATGTACACAACGGCAGAGAGGTACAGTATTAACACGTAAGGTATCTGCAGCCTTGAGAGCTACCATCTAGAATCACATTAAACATTTACTTGATGTAGCCGTGCAACTAGGTATCTTATAAAGAAGTATTCTGACCTTCTACCTCTAATACTACGACTCCTTAATACTTCACCTTTCTTTACAAGAATCCTAGAAACCAAATAAAGAACAGATGCCTGTATGCCCAGACGGGTGAGGTAAGATAAGTAATCAAACACTGCAGTATTTAACAGCTTCTGTCGAGTCTAGAGAATAGGTTTGCAATCTAGATAAAGTTCTTGGCTGGCTATTTTATATCCTAAGATTGTCTTTTAGAACGTGCTTGCGCCATTCAGAGTATAATGACTGTGCGACACGAATGCTGATTGCGGCACACTTGATTACAACTGCTTAACGGTGTGTGTTTTGTCCTCCACGCTATCTCTCCTTGGTCAGGGGCTTCCTCGTCACTTTGAGAGAGCATTTTGAAAGAGGATGTGTGAAAACAAGCTACCTGAAGCATCACATTCATGTCTGTGTCCCCTTCCTAATCCTTCAAAGAGATCTAACTCTCTATTTTTCTACCAGGCACCACACACACACAATCCAGGCTAATGATTCTACAATGAGAGTACTTCTTCATCTAATTAATTATTTATTTACTTTTGGTTTTTTGAGACAGGGTCTCACTATGCAGTCCAGGCTGGCCTCCAACTCACTGCGATCCTCCTGCCTCAGTCTCCCAAGTGCTGGGATTACAGGCACGCACCACACCAGGCTTCAGCACTTTGATTTAAATTATCTTTCCTTCCATCTTGGACCTGCACAACTCAAGACTCGACCTTTATGTTTTCTTTACAAGGTGAGAAAAACAACACAAGGAAGGCCCACCAGTGTCCTACCAGGGACAGAGCTGCAGGACCAGAAGTTTAAGCTCCGGGAAAATGCCCAAGTGTGGACACCTGAGCTGTTCAGTGCAACGGAGCCAAAAACAGTGGACAGAACGGTCTGGGCTTTCAGATCCAGGCTTCAAAGGAGGCCAAGCACCGACTGCAGGGTGTGTGTGTGTGTGTGTGTGTGTGTGTGTGTGTGTGTGTGTCTGTGTGAGACAGTGTTACGGGTTGGGCCTGAGGGCAGGCAAGAAGAGGCAGTTGGCTGTCTTCTTTCGTGCCCTCTCTTTCTCCATCTGAGAGAGAAGGGGTGCAGGACGGCCCGTGGGGGCACACGCTCCCTGTGAGCCTCAAAGGTGCTCAGACTCCCAGAGGGAGGGCACGGTGGAAACACAGTCTAGTTCCAGGCTCCAAAACGTCCCAGAAGGGACTCCAAGCAGAACCCACATTTAGGGCCGGGGATTCTGATAAAGTTCCTGTTGGGGTGATTCTAAGTGATCTGGCAAACAGGCTTTCAGTTAGGAAAAATTATGGGAAGCCGCTCAAGTTTAATTTGTGCACATCCACATCCTCCCTACTCAAAGACACACACACACAGCAGACACCTCGCTCTTTTTTTTAAATACCAGAGCCACCTGTAAACAGTCCCTGGCTTATGAAGCAAAGAGGACATCCTCCCTGCTCAACCCCACCCCTGCCACCTGAACATCTGCTGAAATCGGCCAGTGGTTCTTCTTCCAAGCGCTGCCCTGGAGCCCCGGGCTTTGAGAGACTAGCCTCCTGGGAAGAGCTATCACCTCAGCCAAGACAGCGCAGAGAGGCATGTGCGGGTCCGCTGGCACGTAGCCCTGGATGCCGGGAATTGCTGCTGTGTACTGCTGGCACCGCAGCCTGGCTGGGCGTTGTGACACTCTCGTGCCCTGACGCTTAGCCCAGAGTTTTACATATTTACTTTCTCACACTCACCTTCCACTTCACGACACTGTTAGCCCCAGATTTGGAACCAAGTCAGGATTTCAAATAATCCCGTCTCGCGTGTGTATCTCTGCATTTGGGGTTTGAAGAACACAATAAATAATCAACTACACAATTCTGTCAGCTACGATCACTTTCCTTTCCCTCTGCAGAGTCTGTCTGCATACAGCACTTGTAATAGATGCCACTCCATCAGCGTCCTTCACACTGCTCCATTCCATGTGCTAATTCCTTTTGTGTCCCTGATAAGTCACTGAGCTTTCTGATCTTGGGGTCTTTGGACATCACTGGGAGAAAGCTGGGCCTATACCTTCCAGCTTCTATGTTCTTGGACTCTCTAAGTAAGATTTTGACCTGAGTTTGTTTTCATTTGCAGATGAAGACTAGAAGACTTAACTGGGAGGTAAATCAACCAGCAAAGGGCACAGAGATCAATTTTGATCCAGGTTTGAAGACAGAAAGAAAATGAGAAAAGGTAAGGGCCGCATGTCCAGTCTGGGCTAACCTCAGATGTCTGGTGAATTGTAGGGACAAGCTGGTCACCTCAGGGAGATTCGGAGAGTGGCTCCAGGGTACCCCCCCCACCATGTCACTCCATCCTACCTCAAGGAGCACAGAACTTCTTACCAGCCACTTTCTAACAAATGCTGTCTTCCTATTCATTCCTTCAGTATAGCAAAATTGTAAAAAGCCATTAAACATACCAGGTAGAAACTGAAGCCCTGCCTCCCCTTTAATCCCCTATTCTGCTAGGGGCAGAACTAGTCCTTGCAGAACTTATTACCCTGCCTCATTGTCTCAGTCCACTTTCTGCTGTTATAATAGCATAGCTGAGATTGAGTAATTTATAAAGGAAAGAGGTTAATTGTGACTCATGATTCTGGAGGCTGGAAGTGCCAAGAGAACACGGCACCACCAAGGGCCTCATGCTGCCCCAACTCCTGGTGGCAAGCAGAAAGGCAAGTGGGTGCATGCAAAAGAGGCAAAGCACAAGGGAGACTGGCTTTATAATACCCTGCTCTCACAGTAATGAAACCAGTCCTTCAAGAATTAACCCAGTCCCATGAGAAAGGCATTAATCCTCCTCACCACCTAATCACTGCCGAAAGACCTCACTTCCCAACACCACTACAGGGCACTCGAATCATGGAAGGGACAAACAGCAGCACTTGTGATGCCCCCGCTCCATTTCCTTACCTCACTCCACTCACACTACCTTTGAAAACAATTTTTTTGCTGACCATCTTGGTTCCACACATTTGTATGTATCCACTCTCCTTTGCTCTACCCAGTTTAAAATTCTTTATCGTCCTTCTAAGTCCCTGGATCTTCTCATCCTCTCCATGCAAGTAACTGACCTCTGTTTTCTCTGCTGTATGTCTGACTCCAGTTATTCTCATGGACCCAGCCTTCCATGCCTTGCTTCACCCTCTTCTGCCACCAGGTATCTTCCGCTGGCTCATCTCAGCCCAAAATTGTCCAAAGGAAGTAGGCTGGGCCTGAAATTAACTCCCAAGACTGCGGTAATGAGCAGAACCTGAACCAAAACACTCAAATGCCCCAAAGAGCAACAACGCGCACACGTACACACACGTATCCCCATACCCCCAAATCCTCATATGGCCTGTGATCCCTACTAAAACTTAAAACTCAGCCTCATTAAAACCACAGTTAGTTCAGTTCTTTCCAGAAAATCATTGTTTTTTCCCTCCACTGCATCAAACTTGGTAACTATTCTATTTCCTAACATTTCTTTTTAGAACGTCTTCATTCTGGCAATAGGAAGACAGGCCTGTGGAAATAACAGATCAGATACACGGACTCATGACATAAATACTGTGTTAGCGCTCTTCATTTCTGAAGCTTTCCTTTTTTTCTTACGTGGGCTGCAGGAAAGGTCTCTCCCCTGCCTCTGTCATGTCAAACATTTCCCTCGTGGGACGAAGGTTGATGAACTTCAGCACTGAGAAGCGTGAGGCTTCTGCCATCCAAACACTGAGGCAGGAACAAGATGGGCTGTGCCAAGTCTCGTTTGCATTTTGAAAGGTGAGACTCCCTCTTCGGAAGCAGCTGGGTTGGGGTACAGCTCAGTGGCAGAGTACTTTCCTAGCATTTTCAAGGCCCCGAGGTTCCACCCCCGAACACCACAAAACAGCAACTAAATAAAACGCCTCCCCAAAGCTACTAACCCAGGTTTAAAGCTGAATCAGAAGGAAAGGCAGAAGAAGGGAAAAGCAGACTTTTGATTTCTGAGAGGACTGTTAACAGGCAGTCTTGGGTTTTCTCTTTTATGGCATTTCCAAATCGGCATCCCACAGACACATTCTTTCAGAGTCCAGCAAGATGCATTGATTACACCTAACCCAGAAACACTCTGTTACAATCAAAAGAAAAATGCTCCCTGCCTTTGTGTAGAAAATTAAAAGATGTTCCAGAATAAAGCAAAGCGATTTAATTATCGTCAAACAAGGTATAACTGCTGTGGGCAATCATCCTCTGCCTGGGAAGCATAATTTAACTCCAAAGAAACCGTGTGACCCATGGCCCTGTGTGGCTCGCATTTAGCAAGAAATGCTCAAAAACGCCCACTCCCAGGGGAGCTGCCCAGGCGACCAGGAATGTATGACACAGCAGTTTAGGCACCCCAGGGACGGAGCGACCCCAAGCATCACACCCATCAGTACCTGGCTCCTGTCTGCGGCACTGTGGGGGCCCCGACAGCAGAAGCACAAGAAGCCATCTTCCTTCTCTGGCCTTTCCCTGGAGGGCAGATGAGTGACTCCATGTCCAGATCCGGCAGTGGCCATGAGCCCCCTTCCTATTCCCAGAGCAGGGCGGTCAGGTGCTGGGCCCACAGGTAGCAGGAACTGTCCCCTCCACTGTCAGCTCACTCTCTGCCTTGCCCATTCTCCCAGCAAGCCAGCCTGACGCAGCCCTCACAGGCAGACAGCCTCAGGATGGGGAGTGTGATTCACGGATAGAAAATACCGGTTTTTCACTGCTGCGCAAATGCAACCTGGGTGGGGTTTAGGTAAATCCGGATGTGGACACCAAAAAAAAAAAAAACATGAAGATAAGAATGTGCCTCTTCATACATCTCATTTGGCCAAAGAGGTTCCACCTACACACTGGTCATTAAAGAAAACTGTAGTGAATGGAGTGGAAGGGGCCACGTGCAGTGTGCGATTAGAGGCAGATCTTTACACAATCTGTAATAAAAGATGTTTATGGTGTCTCTACCATTAAGCAGCAGAAACCAAACTGCCAATTGTCAGTGTGTGGTCACACTGCTTCATCCTGAAAGGTGGTGTAATCCTAGCAAAGATGCTTCATTTGTGGCCTCATCTGCCTCAAAAACACTCCAGTAAGGAACTTCTAGAACAACACAATAAAGGGTGGGTACGGCGCTAAATGCTTGGGAACTACCCAAAGGACACCCACCACCCTGGCTCCATTTTCCTGATGGTTTGGCTCACGCCACCCACCCAACCTGACTGCTCGCACAGCGTGGCCTCTGAAGAGCTGGTTCTGGAGTGCAAGGGTCACTCGCACACCTGGACTCCAGCTCCATGTGCCTGGACCTGCCTGGACCCACAAGCCACGTGACACATCCACATCACATCACTTCCCTGAAGCCCCATTTCCCGACCTATACAGTGAGGAGTTAGTTCAATGCTGTCTGGAGACCTTTCCAACATTTCCCTATGTTTCACACCAAGGCAATTTGGATGGGACCTCGCAAGGTCTACCTTCCCGGGGCTGGCAGTACAGCTCACTGGCAGAGCGCTTAGCATGTGCCAGGTCCCGGACTCAAACCCTGAGCTGAAAAGAAAAACAAAACAAAAACCAAAGTCCCCAGCCCTTCATTCTGCCAGCCGTCACTGCATACGTTCTTAAGTACACTGCCTGAGCCAGGACAGCCGAGAAGCTTAGAGGCGACACCTTGAAAAATCAATTAATGATTTCTTTACTTTTTTCAGTTGCCAGCAGTAGAAAAGGCAGCTGCTAGATGGATCATCATGTCGCTGGAAAAAAATCAAGCTCAGGATCCACACCATACACGTATTCTGTTTCAGACATTATCGAATGAACGTATACTGTTTTTGTGGTCAAGGAGAAACATTTCAGTAACCTGAATGCACACTCTAAATGTGTTTAGATCTAGGGGAAAAAAATGACAGAAATACTATCACTTGGCCTTTGGGTCCCTGCGTTAATGACAAGAATGCTGGATTGTGCTTTTGCACATTAGATACGGGACCCTGGGGCACAACCATAGATCTTGAAGATTCTGCAAATTGCCTCAATTAGAAGTCTCTGCAGTGTGTTTTGGAGGAGGCCCGAACTTCACAGGGCTCCTCTGAGGACGGCCACAGAGACAGAGAAGGGGACAGGCTTCCAGCCCATCCAAAGGGGCTTCTGTGTACAATGGCGTTTGAGCAAAAGCTAAAAATACGGTCATTCTCCTGCTTCAAACCTTCCACGCCGTGATGGTAATACACTCCAGAGTCCTACTACAGCTTAGCAATCCAGGCTGCCTCTCCTGTGTCATCAAGTCATTCACCAAAGTCCGTTCCTGTCTTGGGGTCTCTGCCCTTGCTGTTCTTCCTCCTGAAAAACTCTTGCCCATTCTTTGTCTTGTTGTTTTCTAGACTGGCTACTTCTCACGTAATTCTCTTCATTTCCTTGATGGCATTTATCTTGATCTCAAGTTATCTGTATGAGTTATGATATCCTTAGAGAATATGTCCCAAGCCCCCCAGCAGATGCTTGTAACCATGGACAGTAGCAAATCTCATATAAACTATGTTTTTTCCTGCACATACATCTTTTTTTTTATGGGGGGGGTGCTGGCGATCAAACTTAGGGCCTAGCAAGTGCTCTACCACTTGAGCTAAATCTCCAACTCCTCCTGTACATACATCTTTATGGTACTAGGCTTCTCTTTGACATACTTCCAGCATCACGCCCGTATTCTCAGGCCATTTAGTAAAATAAGGGCCACATGGACACAAGCACTGTGACATGAGGACAGTGGATCAGATAACCAAGATGTCTGCTAAGGGGAGGGCAGCATACACAGTGTGGACACACTGGACAAAGGTATGCTTCACATCAGAGCAGGCACAAGATTTCTCTGCGCTACTTGGAATGGCATGCAATTTAAAACATGTATTGTTTATTTCCGGCATTTTAATATTTTCAGACTGAGGTTGACTATATCTAATTAAATTTGTAGAAAGTGAAACTATGGATAAGGAGGGGACTGTTATACACCTGTGGTCTCTTTTGCCTTCCCCCATTGGATTCTAACCTCTGTAAGGATAATGAGTGACCATTTCCTGATGCTGTATTCCCTGAATCAGTACTGAATGAATGAATGAATGGTAGTTATTTTTTCCTAAATCCAATCCTTATGCTAACCAAAATTATCTTATGCTTATACTTTATAATTCAAACAGCACTTTTTTTTGGCACTGGGGATTGAACCCAAGGGCTTCACACTGAGCTACATATCCAGATGTTTTTATTTTTTACTTTGAGACAAGATCTTGATAAGTCACTAAGTTGCTCAAGGTGAGCTTGAACTTGTGATCCTCCTGCCTCAGGCCCTCACGGGGCTGAGGTTACAGGTGTGCACCACCATATCCAGCTTCAAACAGCACTTTCACGTACTTAAAACACTGAACCACAGTCTGAGGCTTTTTTATAATAAGTCCGTGGAAAGCCACTGGTTCTGGGCCTGTTTGCCTCTAAGTAACTGCTTAACTAACTTTTGACTAGTCAACTCCCCCAGTTTCAGATTTATTCCCTGTGGAACTTGGACAATTCTTGTAAAAGCTCAAGGGTCCCTCCCACCTTGAACAATCTAAGAGCACTTAAGACTCGTATTGAGTCTGATCCAAAATGTGAGATGCTTCCTTTACAGTTCCTACCATGGACCAAATACCTACCACATGCTAGGTACTGTGTTAAATGCTTGTCACACACTGTATGTGATCTGCAAGCCAACTTTCTGGGCAGGAATGCTCAGCCCTTTCCACAGATGCAAAAATGAAAGCTTCCTTAGATCAGGTGACTTGCTCAAGACCACAGTAAGTGGTAGAACCAGTTCTCAAACCTGAGTCTGTCCAACAACAAAGGTGAGAGTCCTCCCGCCTCACCACAGCCCCTCTTGGAGAAAGTCACAAAAATGTGGTTTAGAGTCAGCATCTACAGTAGGAGTGAGGCAGGTGTGGGACAGAGCTGGGGAGTCTAGCAAGCCCCAGAATCTGCACTCCAGCTTAAAAGGGCAGTTGTTACTTAGCTCTAACAAATCTTCTGACGAAAGAAATTTGAGCCCTGTGCTCCCTAGTCATAAGATTTGTCCCCTCCTTTCGGATGTAAGGCATTTGGTTTTTTATGTTAAAAGGCCTGATTCTACAAAGTTTTAGTAGTCCTGGTTTCTTTGTTTTGGTTCTTTCTTTTTTTGTAGCGGATCAAACCTCGGTCCTCTCACATGTGAAACACATGCTCTACCACTGAGCTACAACCCCAGCCAAGTTTCAGTATTTTATAAAAATTTGCAGAAATCATTACTCGGGCTTTTCTGGAGACTCTAGTCCCAGGCCTGGTGCCTCTAATCTATGCTCATTTCTGGCCTATGAAAGTTGTCCAAATGGCCACTTTAATTCCAGTGAGCAAGCTCAAAATTCCGCATGAAAGTACTGGCAACATGCGTGTGTGTGTTTGGGGGTTCCTGGGAAATAGGTGTGAACGCGCTGTTTTGGGAAGCAAGTCCTATGAACCATCAAGTGGTCTTTCTCTGGGGTAAATTCTCAGGCCTGTTCATACAGTCTTCTAAGGAAGGGATTTGATTTGTGTGTGCAGCTTTCTCCCTATCATGCCAGAAAGAAGGTTGCTTAATAAATACTTCTGACGATCCGGACAGGCTTGACTTCAGGGTGAGGTGACCTCGCCCTGCCCGCCCTTTCTGTTCTGAGCGCTGCTTGCAGTAGGAACAGGACAGCTCTTCTTACTCCCTCAGGTGCCAGACTCCACCCTTTGGTGTATCACGGAATCACACACACACACACACACACACACACACACACACACACACACGGTACAAAAGAGAACTTCAGGCTACAGAGACAGGAGGTAAATCATTCCCAGCATGATGATAGTGTTTGGAAATTCAACCTCATAAAATGAGCCACGGTTTCCAGAGCATACACAGCCCTCCGGGTTCCAGGAGAATGCCCCAGGCTTGAATCGGAATTGTTGAGTTCAAATCCTCACTTCTTTGCCTAAAGAATCAAGTCCCTAGATTATACGCAGCCTGGATTGCCTTATTTATATGTATCGCTTCATGCATACAAATAAGGGTATTCTTTTTATAAAAGATTATATTTGAAATAATTTGTGTGGAAGTTTCTGGCATATAATGAGTAATAATATGTGCAAGACTTCTAGCTCTACTTGTTTTCAGACATTTGAATGCACACAGACCAAATTTTATTGTAATGCATGGGAAGGCATGAAGAATTTGAATGCATATGTGTTAAAAGCCAGTGGTATTTAATATTTGGAGGAAGACAACATCAAATTTATCCTATGATATAGGAAACTTGGCTCATTTTTCTAATAATACAGAAAAAGTTCAATTTGGCTTAAAAATGACCCACCTCCACCTGGGGCTACAGTAATTATATTCTCTTTAATGGAATTGCTTAAATTACAGCTTTCCCTCGATTTGCACATCACAGGCATGATTTTTACCCTCCTTCCTCCAAGCTGAGTTTTTTTAAAATTATTTTTTAGGTTAACCAACTAACATGAGGCATATGCTTGTTCGCAAAATACTACATTAAGAGACATTTATTTTATATTTGTTCCCTTTGCAAGTACTTGCAGCGAGCTGCAGAAGTGAGATGTTTTATGAAGTCAAAAATAATATACCCAGGGAAAACATGAAGTTTCAGAAGTAGCTTTTCAGAAAGAGAAAGGAAGAAAAGTCTAATTACAGTGAAGACAGGTACTGATTTGTGCTAACGGAACATATAAATCAAATCCACTGTCCTTGTGGTTTGAAAGCATTCTGCGCCTCTGAATTAAAAAAGAATTGAAGTTTAAAACCACGTCCAAGGCTTTCTTCAGAGATTTGGGAGTATAAAACATGTTGTTTCTGTTCTCTCTTAAGACGTCCTCTGACAACATGCCTTCTCTTCCTGACTTGCCTTACTATAAACAAAAAAGCTCTCACAGTCTGCATATCTAAATATTCTGTATGTTACAACGCTGTTTCTTTTTGTATTTGGGAAGCTGAATCATTGTTGTACAGCTATAGACTTCATACGGAAACCTAAATACCCTTTATCCACAAGCAACCCTCAAGCTCGGTGGTACAGGGTGGGATTTTGTTGGGAAGGGAACATTTCCTACAAGGGGTCAGAAGATGCCCTGCCCTATGGAGATGAACTTACAGTATTTGTTGCAAAGTTCAGGCAGCCACAAAATATTTAAGCTGAACACACATGATGCTCAGAACCCAAAAGAGGAATCCTGATTGGAGAGAGCCTGCTGAGGGAAGATTCTGCTGAGATGAGACTACTCACACGGTCAGAAGTGGCTGCTCCCAGAAAGGAGAGAAAAAAAGAAAGAAAAGAATTGTTTCCTTCAGGGGGCAACTACTTCGAAGTATCCACATGGTCCTGCATTGATATGTGACATGAAGTCACTTTCTCAGCCTGCCTGGAAACAGCTGGTCTCCCTCAGAATACAGGCTACATTCCAGGGCAATTGTTTTTGTTTTTAACTACTTTTTAAATATCATAGCACTAGAAGCATATGATAAAAATATAGACAGTAGAGAAGTAGAGAAATTAAAAAATAAAACTTCCATGCTCACTAGCCTACTAGTCTTTCTGACTTATTGGATATCATTCCAGAAATTTTTAATGTCCAGATAAGTACACAGAAGATACACATGCACTTTTATACACGCAGAGTCCACCCTTTTTAAAATCAATGCCATCATGCTATCTACGCTGCCCTGTAACCTGTATGGGTTATCTTCTATAATGTGGTTTTGTGTCCATACCTGCATCTAGGGTCTCCTTCATTTATCGACACAGCTGCAGTCAACTGGTTTACCCAAATGTGCACTATATCCCCTGTGATATTCATATCAACAGAATAAACCGGTGAGGATTTTTAGAGAAAAAAGAGCTATATCTTTCAACACTAGTAATCCAACTTGACAGCTAGGAATTTGTTCTTCAGATGGGCTGATATGTGCATAGATACAAAGAGGGTCAATGGAATAATGTCGATAACCTGGAGAGAAAAAAGAAGCAATCTAAACAGCAATTAAAAAGGGGTCAAGCTAATATATGATGGGGCCACTGTTATAATTGCTCTGGAGAGAGTTTTAAATCAGAGTTTGTGCTGTTCTCACTGTCAGACACACACACACACATACACACACACACACACACACACACACACACAAATGCACCACAGAAAAGAAAATGCGAATCGTCCTTTAGGGAGCAACCAGTTGGAGCAGCTGTCTTCTGTAATCTTAAAATTTAACACAAGAAAGAAATGAAATAATAATATAGTTTAAAAAGAAGGACGGAGCCCATGCAACCTTTGTTCTGCAAAATTCAAAGCGACAATTGCAAAACAAAATTGTCCCTTCTGGAATAGTCCAAAGGGTGGCTACAGCACACTCACGTTGCTAATGACTATTAGGAAAATGAGACTCGATGTCTTCATGATGTTCTGTGGGATATTCACAAACATTCTCAATGTCAAAGACAGAAAAATGACCAAGGATCTACTCAATTCTCTGTTCTCAGCCACTCCTGACACACGTGAGGTACACCAGCTTTGCTTCCGAGTGGCAAGTAGTGTAGCCAAAGAAAGCACACAGCCCTCTGTGGCAGCTCCAAAAAGACATCTCTGAACGGGGTCTGTGCTTTCTCCATGTTGTGTGATCTGAGCAGGGCACAGAGCAGGGGCAAACTCCCCAGGGGAGCCCACAGAGGGAGGGCCCCATCAGTTTTATGGGTGCCAACATGATCATCTGTCTTTACCAACCCTAATAGAGTGGAAAATTTAAATCAAAATGGATCAAAGATCCAAATGTTAAAACAGAAGCACTTAACATGCTGGAAGACATAAAAGGCAAAACTTTTGAAGACACAGTTGTAGGCAAAGATTTTCTGAACAGAACCTGGTTGTACAAGAAATAATACCAAGAATCAATAAATGGAGTAATATCAAATTAAAAAGCTCTCCACAGCAAAGGAAACCACCAAGAGAGCTAAGAAACACTCTATAGAATGGGGAAAAATATGCCAGCTACTCCTTAGACAAAGGACTAATATCTAGAATATATAAAGAATTCAAAAAAATTTGACCCCCAAATTTAAAGACCCAATCAAAAATGGGCATCTGAAATGAACAGACACGTCTCACATGAGGAAGTATTCGCAGCCAATAAATACATGAAAAAATGTTCAACATTGCTGGCCATTAGAGAAATGCAAATTAAAACACTAAGATTCCATATCACTCCAGACAGAATGGCTATTATTAAGAAATCGACCAATCACAAATGCTGGAGGGGCTGAGGGGAGGGGGCAGGAACCCTTTATCACTGTTGGTGGGAATGTAAACCAGAAATCAGTATTGAGATTCCTCGAAAAACTAAAAACAGAAATTTCATTTGACCCAGCTGTTCTCCTTCTAGGTATCTTCCTGAAAGAGTTAAAGACATCAAACCAGAGTGATGTATACCCATGTATACCCTTGTTTATAGCAGCATAATTCTTAACAGCTAAATCTTAGAAGCAGCCTGTATATCCATCAACAGATGAATGGTTATAAAAAATGTGGTATTTATATACAATGGAGTACTATTCTGCCACAAAAAAGGATAAACTTGATTTGTCTGTAGGAAAACTATACACCTTGACACCATAATCTTAAGTGAAATAAATAGACACAAGCTTAAATGTCCCATGTTTTCTCATATATAAGAAACTCAATATATAAATAAAGTACAAAATAAAAGACAGTAAGAAAAAAGAGAGAGGGAGAAGTTACTGGAATCCAGAATGGATAATGTATCTAAAAGTGTACCTTGATTTAGTATAATTGTCTTATGTGTTTTACATGTTTTCTGGCCTGTTAGTCTGGCTGTTAATCTGTATGTATGATAATTAACGTTATTTTTGGCGGGGTGCTGGGGATGGAACTCAGGGCCTTGCATTTGCTAGGCAAACACTCTACCGCTGAGTTAAATCCCCAATAATTAACTCCATAAGGACTTACAAGACAAATGAATCTGACACTGAAGAAAAAGAGGGAAGGTGGAGGGGAAGAGGAGGAAAAAACTGAGATGTTTTCTACACATATACCAATTTCCCACAATGAATGTAATCATATGTGCTGCAATATGTATTAATAAAAACAACAACAACAAAAATCTACTAAAACAAAACAGTGGAAAACTCCACTATCGTTTGAGTTACTTTCAGGAGCAAACAGAAAGGGGCTGAAGGCAAGAGGAACACGCGATGGCAAATAAAGCACGACGTTAAACCACAATCCAGAGCCCGAGGGCCACGGAGGCCGCGGAGGCCAACACCTACCTCTGCTCTGAACTGCCAGAACTCGTACACCCCATAAAATCTGGAGAAGGATTTCTCAACCCGCACAACAGTTTACACTTGCTCGTGCAACTCATACAGCCGGGGACCGAGCGCTGTCTCTGCTGTCTGCTCAGTCTGCAGTCTCGCAGCAAACGCAGCTGAGCTTCCGGTCACTAGGACAAAGCTCACCCCAGTCTCCGGCCTTTGCCCCTCCCCACCTCGGGCCGTCCTGCTTCAGTTCCTTCCTCCACAGCCCGGAGGATGTGCAGACCCCACAGAGTGGTCCCCTGGGTGAGAAAACCCAAAGGAGGGCAGACTGGGCGGCCTCAGAACCTCGCCCAGGGGACTGCAAGTGTGGCCCGCGCCCGCCGTCCCCACCCACCCAGGTCTCGGTTCCATCTAGGCCCTGCAGAGATGTTTATGAGAAGGGGCCTGATTGAGCTACAAGAAAATTCCACCTTGAAATGAGAAGTGGCCGGAACTCACAGGCAGAGAGCCCTGCCGCGTGCTTTCCGATGCCCAGTAAACACAGATCCCAGATGGGGGTGCTCTCTGAAGCACGACCTTCCAGTAAATTACATTTCCACCTGTTCAGTAAAAAAAATTGAAAGAAAAGTGCAAGGGAAGCTGGACAGGCCAAGGATGACAACACCTTTCCTGCTCCACCCGCTGATCCCTGTGGCACCACACACCTGAAGAGCACAGGGGACAAAACTGTCGTTCAAGTTGACTTGCTGTCAAATAAAAAAATTTTGGAAGCTACTCTCCACCGGCTTCGGAACTAGGGTGCATGGAGCTGCGCGTGTCGCTCAGGTGTACAGCACTTAGCTAGCAGAAACAAACAACATTGAACAAGGTGTCTCTCCTCAAGCTAAACTGATGAATAAGCAGAAAAGGGCCTGAGCCATATAACCGACTTCTAGAAGCAGCTTCCCTCCCACTACGGAGAACTCTCTGCTCTCTAAACCCTCACTCAGCAGCTTGCAGAGAGGAATTTCTAGTTCCATTTCCGGCATGGGAGAGTCCAGTGGCTTTTTTTTTTTTTTAATAATTTCCATGAGAATCCCAACAGAGTTTACACAAGAGAATAAATATAATGCATAAAGATCACGAACTCCTTTAAAAAGGCCTTTAAAATTTAGATGCTGCATTTTATTTGGAATAGAAACACACCTATGAGCGCTCCTCAATGCAAGGCCTATGCTACAAGTGATGGAGGCGGGATTTGAACCCAGGCAGGCTGATTCTTCACTCACTCTGATGCAATGAATGGTTACTCCTCAACTCCATCAGATGCACAGAGCTTTACTGACACAGTCACTACATACTGATCAGAGAAGTCTCAGTGAAGATCTCAAACAGAGTCTGCAGGCTTAAAAAAAAAAAAAAAAAGGAAGAAGAATTTTCATCAGTGGTTCCAAACCTATTTGAAATGTTGGTACCCAGTTGCTGTTAGAATTCGTAGCTCCTTTTCTGTCTTAAAATTGTTGAGTTGTGATACTGAAAGAGTGAATGAAATGTTTGCTTTCAGACTTTCAGATCTGTCCTGGAGATAAGATAGCCAGCCTTCTTCCCAGTCTCCCCTCACCACACACACACACAGCACTGGGAATGGAGTCAGCAACACAGGCTGGGACCACTGACATTATCAAGGGGCTCAGCCTTCCTGTCAGAAACCTCCCTCCCAAGTTCCACTCCTCAGCCCACCACGGTCTCCCACGAAGAGCCTTCTTCGAGCAGTATGGCACCCGATCAATTATAAATAGTGTGACATGGAAAAAGTGGGAAAATCAAAAAAGTTGCTAGGAAAACACTGAAACTAATAGTGTTTTCCCTGGCTGGAAACACAGTTGCTAAAAATAACACAATGTAAAACACATTCTTTCTTCCATACAATGGATGTGGAATATGATTATAATTACAGGCTGTGTATCTGTCTAGGTTGGAGACAAGGGAGGAGGCGCCAATGTCTAGAGTACACAGGAAATAAGGGAGGAAGCAGCCAATTCCTGGCGTGTTCTTGGCCCCCGTAACACCCACAGTCTCTAGGTGACTCTGATTTCTGCTCACCAAATACCTATAATGTTAAAACTGGACTCTTCTTGTGTAACCAAAAGAGAGAGGAGGCAGATAAGATTTAAAAATTCTAGTGACTTGAGCTCCTAGAACTAAGTATCAATAAAAAGTAAAGTTACTCTACTTTTCTAGCCGATCTAGAAAAAAGTGGCACTAAGCATAATTAACTCTGTTAAATAACATGAGTGTCTTGGTTCTTTTGAGACACTTAACATTTTTGTAGTTTAATTAATTTACAGAAATAACTGCTGCTGCTGGGAATTATTTCAATAACAATTTTTTCCATGCCCCCTAAAATAGAGGAAAAAGTAGGAAATGCAAGATAGTTTATTATATTGTATTTTCCTATATCTTGCTGAGCCATGGTTTCTTCATCTGTAAAATGGGAATAGAGACTCTGATAGCTTTACCGAGCAGTTGTAATAACATGAAGCAAAGACTAGAAAACAAAGGGCTCTTCCTTTCTTGAAGTGCTGGAGATGGAACCCAGGGCCTCTGCACTGCACTACAATGTCGTAGCCCAATTAATTAATTTATTTATTTCTGACTTGGTCTCGCTAAATTGCTAAATTGCTCAGGCTAGGCTGAAACTTACAATCCTCTTGCCTCAGCCTCCCACAGTGCTGGAATTACAGGTGTGCGCCACCACACCTGGCTAAAAAAGACTTTGTAAACAGTGTAGTGCTCTATGAAGAGTAAATAAGGAAAATTCCTCAACGAGTGAGGCACGAATGCTTAGAATTGTGCTACAACACCCCTGTTTTACTGAGGCAAAAACCAAGGCTTCAGGACATGGATTTACTTTCCCCAAGTTACACAGCTAGTAACTAGCAAAGGCAGGGCTCAGAGCGTCTCTGTCAGCCCAGTTCTGCTACAACTGTGTTAGTAACAATGCAACACGAACATCGATTCCGCTGCTTCTCCGTGTTATAGGACTGCAACATTTCAGGCCTCTTCCGACAGTTTTTAAAACATCTGAAAGGCTGTTGGTTTGCTTCGAAGTACTTTTTGTTTCCAAAGTCCAAATTCTCCTTTCACAGGTATCTTGAGACTCCGAGCTTTAGCCTCACACACTGTATACAACAGGCAAAGGAGTTTTCTTTGTGTTCTTTTTAAACTTGGTGGACTTAAGACCACTCACGCTGCAGCTAACGCCCCTGAAGGAACCAGCTTCATCTAATTCCACAGCCACCCTGAGCGAGTGGTATCACATCCAAAAGGCTGCTGACACTGTTTACCTCCCTTGCAACGGATGCAAAGCGAACTCCCCAACACCGAGAACCCAGCTTTTTGGTAAAGCACGCTTTACAAACCACCTTTATCACCTGTACTCCACTCTTCCCCCAAGAAGCCTTTTCTGTCTTTTTGGAGTTTGGAAAACCAGATTTCCTAAAACTGCAGAAACTAATATCTCAAACAGGACTTTTTCTAGTCCCCGAAAATGTCCCTATGAGAATAGCATGCAGATACAACTTTAAAACAAGACAAAGTGCAGTGATCTTAAACCTGTGCCCAAGACTACTCTGTGATATTCCAGGATTTTGGGGTTTTTTTTTTTTTTTGGCATTTTACAAGAGGAAAATATAAAAATATAGGTAGTCCCAATTTCACAGTAAAAGAAAAAAAAAAAAAAGAAAACCTCAGCATCTGGGAATAATCAATAAATACATATAGTATCTCAATTCTCTCCAAAGATCCTTCTAATCTTTATCTATGGCATTCTTATAGCATTATTCACGGGGGATAATCAGCGTAATGCATAATGCATCGCTTGCTTTTCAGCTCTATTCAAAAATCTCCGTTCATTCAACAGAAAAGCCCTTAAAACAGCCCTGCAGCTCGCACATTCGGTGTGAGAAAGCTGTGCTTACTGATTTCGGTTCTTCCTGCCAAGAGAACAATGCAGAGAAACAGACCACAATGTTTCCAAATAATTTTTGGCAGTAACTTAGAAGGAAAAAAATGCGTATTTACCTGTATCCACCACTCCACCGGTGAGGCAGCTTTGAAAGCAGAAAATTTAATTTGTCTCCTGAAAGTTTTCGTCTCTAATGGACTCCGGGGTCACCCTCAGATCTGTCAGGTAAACCCCCCTCCATGTCTCCGCTGTTTTCTTTTGCAATTTTTCCCAGCGAAACTCTTGTCATTTGCATAAAACCGACTTGTAGCCTATAGGACTTTTTTAGTAGCTACTTGTTAAATCGGCTGTCTTGACATGCTCTTTTAAGCATGACATCATAAATCTCCATGGAAACCCTAACCCCACCTGCCTACATGCCAACTTTACCTGTCAGGCAAAGACTTAAACAATCGTCTGAAATTGTTCATTAATGAAACCTTTTTAGGGGCTTTGGATCTCTGCACAGTGTAATTTGTGCTGTTGGCAGAAACTTAGCCAAGAACGACGGCTTCATTTTCAAAGACTGAGCTGTTTCGCAGAAAACAATGATCAAAATTATAGGCATTCGTTAATCTGCCCCTCCCTGTCTAACAATGCACTTAATCAGTGGAAGAAAAAACAACTAGAGCGGCACATATGAGCCTCTTTCTGCAGGATAAAGTTACTTTAAAAACTCAGGTTTTGAAAAAAAAAATCTTCAATTGATACTTCTAAGGCTTTCCCACTCGACTCTCTAACAACCCCCTTTCTACTTTTTACCAGCCAAACTTGCAGAACAGGTTCCCCACTGGCCTCTGTGTGTATGTGCAGCCCTGTGTGCCTTCTCCCTAGGCCACTGTGGCTGTAGAGAGGGTGGGAGAAGGTGTGCAGAGTTTAACTCTTTCCTCACATACCTGTATCTTCTGCATGTCGATCCTAGTTTATATAAATTACTGGAATAACATGAGACCTACTTTTGGCTTTTGAGGGATGGTCAACCGGCTGTGAAAGATATTTAGTCCTTCTTCATTCTCGCACATTTTGCTATCACAGATTTTACAGCATCCTTACTGTTTGCAGGCAAGTTTCTGCCAGATTCGTACCCAAATCCTCTGGGTGGTGATGGACTGGACACTCCTTTCATCGCTGCATTCACTGTAGATACATCACATACTGCAAGTCTAGGACTGCTGACCTCTGGGGCGCCCGCAAGGTGCGAGTGGGACTTGGTCCAAACCCCAGGGAGTTTACCGTAATGCTATCAAGTGGCTGCCACATGTCACAGCATTAAGTTCTTTGGTGGCCCTGAACAAGGAACTGAATGAAATCAGGCACAGGATGAGCTGAAAAGCATGTTAAAGCTGCCCCGAGCTCAATTCGACACAAGAGCACAGAAGTGTTGGAAGCAGCACGAGCCGGAAAAACAGCCTGCTGTAACTTGCCACAGAGCCGGCCACAAGCGGCGCCTGCTCAACAGCATTGGTCCTCAGAGGTCAGAGAGCAAATGTCAACCTCCACACCTTGCTGAGCTCCAGCTGCTATTTACAGAGTGAGCACAGCCCCCACCCCACTTCAAAACTCAGAATGGTTCTTCCATGAAGGAACTGCAAGTGCCTTGAACCTCATCCTCTGAGGATTCTGAGTTTTGCATTGCCATAGTTCAGAGCCAGCAGATGGGACGTTACCTTTGAAGGGAACCAAGGTCTAGCCTGGTTTAACGCAGCAACCGGAGCTGAAATACTCCTGGGAGGCACAGCTATGGTCAGAGATTCAATCTGAGCGCTGAAAATACACTCAGACCAAGCCCAAGTTTATGCTTCACCCAATGGGCCAACACAACGTGAAACAAACAAAAACAAGACAGAATCAGAACTAGGTTTTATTCTGTAATATCTGCAGAGAGGGTAGAGGCACTTTTCAACGGCAAGTTATTCTTCCAAGTTCCATTAGAGAGAAGGGTGCGGAAAAGTGGGTTCAGCAGTCAGAGTGCTTATAACGGGTCACATCTTCCCTTTGGGTTGTTTAGGAAATGACAAGATCTCAGCTTTTGCTTGCTGAAGTTAAGCGTGGAAAAAAGATTTGAAAAAAAAAAAAACAAAAAAAACCCAGAATGTGAAAGGCACATGGAGATAATCACAGAAATAATTCACAGGTGAAAGCAACTAGATTAACCCATTTGTGGGCAGGCGAGCGGAGGTAAACGCTGATGGAAGAGTTATAGCCAAAGGAGGGTATCAGTAAGACGACATGGGCATCTGGACTATTCAACATGGGAAAATTTTATACAACAGTCTCAGCAATAAGGTCAACTTAGGAGGGCTGGGCAGAAACGCCAAACTTGATTAGAGGTGACCAGTCCAGTCATGATTTAACTACTGTCCCCAGAGGAGGACGACATTAAGCCGAGCACACTTTCATGGCACCAAGATTTGCCTGACATTTAGTACTAGCCAAGCTGCAACTCATGCAAGTAGATGACCTGTTTCGTTTCTAAATTTAGCAACCTCAGAGGTATCTAAAATTGACTTGGGGAGCAAATAAACTTTTGTTCCCTAAATTTGTAACATGAGTGGGAAACTGCACACTGGAAAAGCCCCTGAACATGTAAGAATAAAATAAATGGTGAAAGAGATCAGATTTAACCATCTGCAGCCTGAATTTTTGTTTCTAAAGAAACATGAATTAGAAATTGTCCTATAGAAAAGGAACACTTCTTTGAATAGAAAAACCAGTATTTGTGTCACTAAGACAACCAGTTTTTATTTCATTTAAGCCTTACAATAGTATGTTATAAGAATAACTATTATTCCCATTTTACAGATGGAGAAAGTGAATCTTAAAGAGGTTAGGTAATTTAAGCAGGTTTCTATGGCTCCTAAGTGTTGGAGTTTCAGTTTGAGCCTAGGTGGACCCAAGATTTGAACCCCTAACACCTGTGCTTAAGCAAGCGGCACTATTACCCCCACCTTTTAATAAAACTGCTCATAATTGGGGATACTAAAATCCTAACTAAATTTAAACCAGTCCAAAAGAATTTATTTGGGAGACTAACCTGAAAGTGTATACTGGATTACAAGGGACAAGAGGACCTTCTGTAGATCTTCCCACAGACACCAACTCCACAGACAGTGCTGGGCTCTGGGCCAGGTCAGAAAGAGAACCTACGTACGGGATCACAGGAGCAGCAGAGGAGAGACACCGATTTAGCCTCAGGCTGTATGTAAGGGGCAGGGCTCCCACAGAAGGGCTCATAACCCCAGGCCAAGAGATCACAGGATGCAGATAAGACTAAGGAAACACCAGACGCTCAGGAAATATCTGCAACCTAAAGTTTGGGATAAAGATAAACTGAAAGATAGACAAAAAACAAACACCAAAACCAAGTATACATTTTCTGAGCTGAGCACACACTCAAGGGTATCACCAAAAGGAAAAGGGCATTTGGACTTTTGAAGGCAACAGTGAAACCCAATTGTAATTCCTTTATGCTAATTCTTTGATCTCTGGAGTGTTTTTGATTTTAGTGGTTATTTGTTTTAGAAATTATCCATCTACCTTTTGTCAACTGTTGCAATAGTGCTAAAACGATGATTTCAATGTGGCACATTAGGCACGGCGCCCAGTGGGTTGGTCGAACACCAGTCCAGATATTGCTGTGAAAGTATTTTTTAGTTGTTATTGACATTAAAATTGGTACAGTGAGTAAAGCACAGTATCCTCCATAATTGAATCAGTAGAGGCTTTGAGAGCGAAGACAGGCTCCCCTGAAGGAAAAGGAATTCTGCTCTTGGTTGTGTTCCTCTGGAGAAGCCTGACCAGCAGGGCTGGTGAGTCCAGCGTGGCTCTGCGCAGTCTCATTTCCGGGCACAGGTTCCGATCCGTGTCGACCTCCGATGGTCTAGCAGTCGTTTTCGCTTAGAGGATCTACTCTTCTTTCAATTGCAGCTTATTAAGACCTAAACTCAAGCAACTGCTCACCATTTATTTGGTACGAACTGTATCCAATTAGAGAAGAATGGACATATTTGCTGTCGAATTAAGATGAAACACAACGTTCAAGTCCATTTGGTTATTCTGCTCAGTGTTAATAGAAAGAATTCACCTATCAAAAACAGACTAATAGATTGGGCTATAAAAGTGAAACAAAGTTATATATAGTTTCTAATAAGTATGTTTAATATAGAAAAGTTGAAAATAGATAGTAAAAAATACCCAACAAATGCAAAGAAATATAAAGCAAAAGCAATATATAAAAAATAAAGCAAAACCATATATATGTATATATGTGTATGCATAATGCACATATATACATGTATGTTATACACATGCCATACACATCTATGTGTTATATATCCACGACATGTGCGTGTTTATATGTGCACACGTTGATGTATATACAATGAACATGTATGTACATATGTATAAATATATATTGGTGCTGGGGATTGAATCTAGGTTATGCACGCTAAGCACTCTGCCACTGAGCTACATCCACAGCTCAAAAGCAGTAACATTCAGAAAAATTAATAATCACTGATGTTAAAAGACAATTTGTGGAGAGGCATGATTATGACAAATCTGCAGCAAACCACAAGCAAATAAAAAATTGCAAAGCAAAAATTCTTAACAATGCAAGAACATGATAAAAATACAATTATAGTGGGAGACCTTAACTTCATTTAGGACTAGAAAAATAGAATGAGAGCCAAGAAGAAATGAAAAATATGAAGAACATAGTTGGCATGTATATCTGTATGTACATGTGTAAGTATGAATAATAAATACAGACAGGTAATTTTCTATGACTGTCTATGGACATTTACAAATACCCATTATATACATGACTCTCCAAAAGACAAATTTTTTGTTGTTGTTTTGAGGTAGGGTACTTCCATACCCAGGCTGACCTCACAATTGGGAGCCTTCTGCTTCAGCTTCCCAAATCCTGGGAATACAGGAAGGGACCATGACACACAGCAAAGAAAAATATTTAAACACTAAACAAATTTAAATAAAATCTGCCATATGTAGTGAATGGCACACACCTATAATCCCAGCACTCAGGAGGCTGAAGCAGGAGGATGGCCATGAGGTCAAGGCCAATCTGAGCTATACAGTGAGTTTAGGGCCAGCCCAGGATACAGAGCAGGACCCTGTCTCAGAGAAAACAAAAGCAAACACAAAAAAAATTTTAAAGTAGAAATTTTATCAACTGCATTTTATGACTATATTCAAGAGAATTATAAATAAACAATAATTTCGACTACTTGGAAATTAAATATTTTCAGTCAATTTAACCTTAAAGCATAAACCCTTAAAAAATAAAAACAGAAAACTTCAACTTTCTTTAAAGCATGAAACAAAGTATTTCATAAAAAACTGCAGGACATAACCCATGCAAGTGTCAGGAACTACATGCCCTTCAATGCCTTCATTATTAAAAGAGAAACACTAAAAATAAAGCTAATGCTCATTTAAGAAATTATAAAAGACAACAAAGATAACTAAAAACAAGCTAAAAAGGAAATTAAGATAAAAGCTAAAAATGATAGACAATAATCTGGAAAGAATAACTATAAGCTGATTCTCTGAAAAATATTAATAAAACAAGCATGAGAAAATAGTACAGCAATATTTGGTTTCTTGGAGTTTATCTTGCATTAACTTCTTGGAATTAAGTAGGACAACGGGGGTTTTACAGAATAACTGGAGAAAGAATCATGGAGCGGGGAGAGGTCCATGCTGGACTTGAATAGACAATGATTCTCATGCTTTTATAAATTCAGCATGCTTTTGTACAGGGGAATGCTCTGGTTCAGTTGAAATGTTTAAAACCAAAAGAAAGGAACAAGCCAGCACATGCCCCTAATCCCAGCACTAGGGAGGCTGAGGCAGGAGGATCAAGAATTTGAGGCTAGCCTGGGCTACATGGTGAGTTCAAAGTTGGCCTAAACTATAGAGCAGGACCCTGTCTCGAAAGAGCTGGAAGAAGAGATAACATTAAGAATCAACAAATGGAACTATACTGAATGAAAATGTTTCTGAGCAGCAAAGGAAATAAACAACAGAGTGAATGGACAACCTACAGAATGGGGGAAAAATCTTGCTAGCTATTCCTTGGACAGAGGACTAATATTTAGAATACATAGAGAACTCAGAAAAATTAGACACCCCCAAATTAAAAGGCCTGATCAAAATAATGGACAACTGGAATAAACAGACATTTCTTAGAAAAAGATGTACAAATGGCCAATAAATACATGAAAAAATGTTCAACATCTCTGGCCATCAGAGAAGTGCAGATTAAAACAACACTGAGATTCCATCTTACTCCAGAAGGAACAGGCATCCTCAGGAAATCAAACAATAACTCATGCTGGTGAGGCTGCCGGGGAATAGGACCTTTCTAACACTGTTGGTGGGAACATAAACTAGTACAACCAGTATGGAAATCAGTACAGAGATTCCTCCAAAAACTAACACTAGAAATTCCACCTGGCCCAGCTACTCCCTTCTAGGTATCTTCCCAGAGAAGTTAAAGACATCATATTACGCATACCATGTTTATAGCAACACAACTCATACAGCTAAATCTTGCACTTCGTCTGTACGTCCATCAACAGATGAATGGGTAAAGAAAATGTGGTATTTATACACAATGGAAATACTACTTTGCTATAAAAATGGATAAATTTGAGTCATTTGTAGGAAAACAGACTAATGTTAAGTGAAATAAAGACACAAAAGCGGGCTGGGGATTTAGCTCAAGTAGTAGAGTGCTTGCCTAGCAAACACAAGGCCCTGAGTTCAATCCCCAGCACCAAAACAAACCAAACCAAACAAAAACAAAAAAAAAGACACAAAAGCTTAAATATTACATGGTTTCTCTTATATGAGAAACCCAAAGTATAATTAAAGAACAAAATAAAAGATAGATAATAGGAAAGAGGGAGATAGATCTTTTGCAAATGGGAAGAGGAACAAGAGATGGAGGGAGGGGGAACGGGATGAAGAATTAAGATGTGTAAAAAGAATTAAGATGTGTTATTGTACAAAGAATATAATCATTGTGTACTATGAACATATTCTAATAAAAATAAATTTTTTTTAAAAAAAGCACAAAGAAATGGAAGAAAAAGGAAAGGGAGGTAGACACAAAATCTGGAATCAGCCACCATTATAGCACATAAGCCATTCATTTCCCCGAACACCCGCCACCTGTGGTCACACCAGTCACCAGCTCTCCCTCGGGTGCTATCTGGGTAGAACCGTTGACTGCCCCAGGAGCGAGGTCAGTAAACACTTAGGAAGCAAAGTCAGGATTGGGGATTTAGCTCAGTGGTAGAGTGCTCGCTTCCCAGCAAAAGCAAAGCCCTGAGTTCGATTCCTAGCACCTCCTCCCCCTCAAAAGAAGCAAAGTCACTGCCTGGTGCATAAATGCAAAATCTTCTTTGGTGCAAGTGTGACTCCAGGCAAAGCCTCTTGGTATTGCAAAAAACTGCATTTCCCTTCCCATACTTTGTCAGAGTCAACCCCACAGTTCAACGTCCCATATGACACTCCACACTTATCAAACACTGTTCACAATTCCTCTTCACCCCGCAGAGTCTACAGCTACACCTCGAAAACCACAGACTGAGCTGATGTGATGGCATATGCTTGTATTCCAGCTACTTCGGAGGCTGAGGCAGGAGGGCCACAAGTTTGAGGCTAGCCTGGGCGACTTTGTAAGATTCTGTCTCAGAATAAAAAAATAAAAAGGGCTGGGGATGTTGCTCAGTGCAAAGACTCTGTGTTCAATTTCAAGCACCATGAAAGAAACAAAGGAAGGAAGGAAATTAGGGAGGAAGGGAAGAAGGGAGGGAGGGAAGAGGGAGGCAGGAAGGATTCCCACAAATTAGGGGATTAGAAGGAAGATGAAAGAAGAGACTCAAGAAGACAAAGAATCTGAGATGAGAAAAAGCAGCAAAGCCACCTGGCGCTATGGCAGAGAGTTCTTCTCCGGTGACACCACCGTGCTGGGCTCTAGTACTGTGGGTCTGGGCACCAGTCACGTTCACACCATCACCAGGCCTTTCTCTTCATCCTTCCCAGGCAGCACTGAGAAGCTCCTGTCTGAATTCCGCTTTTACTCTACTTCTACCCTCAACAGTGCCCGAGTCTGCTGGTTTACGGCTTCTCCTGATGTGAAGACCCAACACAACCTGCCTTCCCTCTTCTGGCGTCCACGGACTTCTCCCTTATCCAAAGGCCATTTCCGCCTCACATGGGACTACCCAAGAAGTCACAAGGGGGGTCACTTTCATCCTGTCTCACATCGTCTCTCCTTTTCGCCCTCCTCGACCAGGATCCCCCAGAGCCTTCGTCCCATTCATTCAAACCACGATCTATTAGCATCCTTCCACAGATATGTTAAAATACCCATGATATGCTGGGCACTGGGGAGACAGAGATACCTCAAAAAAAAATCCCTCCTGTCCGCAGGAGCCTCCCTCAGTCCAAGCAACTCCACTCAAATTCTGCTCTCCCTTGTGAAATGTTTCCTTCTTATTGCTCTCCTATTGCTCTGAGCTCTACCAAGGTTTTAGGGTGCATATTACCATTTCCTAACATTTCCTAATGCATGTTCCATAAGTCATGAGCTCCTGTAATCATTTTGTGGGTCAGATTTGGTAAACACTATTTCTCTCTTCCCCTCCCTGCCCCCTCTGTCCCATCCTTCCTCCTTTTCTTTCCTTTCCCTTCCCTTCCCTTCTCTTCCTTCCCTTCCTTCCTTCCCTCTGTCCTTCCTTCTGCATAAGGGATCAAACTCAGGGCTCAGGCCTGCTAGGAAAGACCTCTACCCCTGAGCTATATACTTCCAGATCCAACAATGAATATTTCATTCCTCATCCACCTGCCCACAAATCTTTACCTGATTCATTCACAGTATCTATTAGCATGTTCAAAGATCTCACTAGCCCCACAATACAGAAATTCATTTCACTTTGGTTAACCAAGACTTTCCCCCCAATTTGAAAGTGTCTCCTTATTCCTCAAATAGCTATTACCAGGCTGGCGACCTGGGATTCTGGGGAACATACTTGTATATTAGGCTAGATCCCTGTAGTTTAGAACTTGCCTTTCAGAATGTCCAGGGCTAATGGCCTTGATTTTCCAGCCAAAATACCTTCCACTTACCCAAAAGAGTTGCGACATGTACTCAACATGTGCTGCAGTGGAGACGAATGACCACATCTAATCCTCACTGTGACACTACTGTGTGTCTCATTCTGCCCTTAAGAAAAAGCCTCAGGCAAAGAGAATGACTCCCTCCAGCCCAGGGTGTCCGGTGTAGGTAAACTCACTTACGGAGGACCCTTTCTAAGGCAGGTGATGGGTTTTGTGCTTTTTATGTAAAGCCTGAAGCTGAGCTCAGCATGTGAGTCCCTGATAAATAACCTTTCGGTTGAATGAATCCAAGAATGCACCTGCAGAAGGAACGATGAATACACGGCCAAGAAATAAGCTTGATCACTGAAGACAGGAAGGGCGATTCGGATATTTGCGATACAAATTCTGCATCTAGGTACCGGACTGAACCACGGTGGTCTTTTTTAGATCCTTCAATACTGAAAATCTGCATCTAATTTAGTGGCAATTTTCCTCTAAGTTTTGCTGATTATTATTTTCCAGGTGTCTCCAGCCACGGTGTAGCTATACTTTGGTTCTGGCCTCTTCCTTACTCTCCTACTTACTCCTGGACACTCCTTGACAGGTTTTCCAGTAAAATTTTATTTAGATTTCTAGAGAGCTTTTCCTAATATAGCACTTTCCTCAAGATACACTATCTTGTTCTCCAGCGCTAATTAAAATGAAAGCTAACACTGAGGTTGGCAGTACCCAATTAAACGGGGATCAAAAGGCGCATGTTAGGAACGTTCCCCATTTAGGACTCTTTTTTTCTCTTTTTCTGTATTCTGCATGATCAATGTGAAATGGCGATCAAGTTTGCAAGTACAACTGCAACCCTGGGATTTAGTCTTTCCGGTCATTGGCTCCATGCTACAAGATGTCCTAGAAGGTAATAATATTCCAGATCTTCCGAGTTCTTTTGTAACTTTTTTTTCCTTTCTCAGGGTGCTAGGGATTGAATCCAGATCCTCACACAATTCAAAAAGTGAGTCCTCTGGGAAACACCTCCACATTAGCTCCTTTATTTGCTGTTTTGAGTAGCATCTTAGATGGCAGTCTGCTCTTTCTTTTCCCATTTTCATTACTATTATTATTTTTTTGTGCGTGTGTGTGTGTGTGTGTGTGTGTGTGTGTGCTGGGGATCGAACTCAGGGCCTTGTACTTGCGAGGCAGACACTCTGACCACTGAGCTAAATCCCCAGCCCCTTCCCATTTTTTATTATTGTTTTGCATCTTAACCAGGTTCAGATGACCACTATTTCTTATTGCTACCCACATGCATGCTCATTTCCTTTAGACACATCCAAGAATATGTGAATTTTCCCTGAAGACAAAAAAAAGCTTTAATATTTGAGTCATTGAATACTTTCATATTTTTTGTTCAGTCGCTGCAGCATCTCATTAAACACACATATATACTAGCACAAATTCTCTAAACAGAACTCATGATTCCATCATGAACCATTATCTTCCATTTATTGGTATCCTCTGGCAACAGGCACATCTTTCCTGCATTCCTCTTTCTCAGCTATTCACCACTATTTACTCTGCAGCTTCTTTACTGCCAAACTCCTTTTCTTCTCCAGATTGTTAATGGCAGATCTAACAGGGTCAGTAATCTTGTGCTTACCATGTGTTGAGGCTACACTACCTTAAGAAGGAATTAGCCAGAATTATTAAATCATTGCATGAACAGCTTCTCTGGAGACTTGCCTAAGCAATAACAAACTTCATATGCATGGGAACTAAATATTCTATGTCATACCACAAAAGAACCACAAGGTTTACCTGTTATACACCATAATCTAGATAAAGCTGACCAATACATCAATTTTAAAGTACAGTATACATCTACTATTAGCTCCTTTCTTCTTAAAACTTGTATTTGAATGGGAGCAATTGGCTACTGAAAAATAGTGTACAGAAGGGAGAAATGAGCAGAGGCAGTCTGCACCCTCTGGTTTGTGACATTGAATGCCCTCTCTACAAAAACATGGTATAGTACTTGCTTGTCCTGAAAGCATGTCACCTTCACACTTCAGTCTGTAGCACTCACACTCTGTGAAGCTCACAGCAAAGCCCTTTAAATCGTGGGCTTTCTGTGATTGGAGGTGTTATGATCTAATAATCATTGCTCTTCTCTTGCTTTAACCCTGCTTTTCATCTGGAAAGCTTCCTCTATTTGGGGGTGAGGTCACAGTCATAAGAATTGTTGGTAGCATACATTCCTCCTTTAACGCTACTTTTTCGTCCTTGTTCTGTCTACACTGGGTATCTCCAAAGCCATTCCATAGGTCCTGACTGTTTCTTTGCCTTATTCAAGATGGGGGCTGGGTATTTTCTTCCTTCCATTGTTAATACTTTTTGTTGTTTGCTCTGAGTTTTGCGTGAACAGGAGTCAAAATGACTTTACCAACTGTAAATAAAATTTGCATCTTGAGATCTGCCCTTCTGATTTGAAGGCAATTAAAACTTTTCCTGTTCTCTGTCTTTAATTTTCCATGATTCGTGACAAGGCCAAGTATATACCTCCGAAAAGGAAAAGTCAGTCAAAGGTATACACAGTTGAGGTTGAACCAAAGACACAAGTTCCAATTCCCACCAAACAGTTCTTCAAACAGTGAATAAAGTTGGGGGGAGGCGCTTTCTGCCTGATAGATCCTATCTCAGAGGCCTACTGTTTGTGTTCTTATCGCCTTAGTTTTGCCCATCATAAGGTTCCTGCTAAAAGATAATATCTTGATAGCTCTTTTCTTCTTTGTATTGAACTGAAGAACCCATCCGACTGTTTTCAGGTATAGTGTTGTTATGTGTAGAGATTAATTATAGCCACAAAGCAGGTACAATCTACAAAGCAGGTACCAGTCAGTGAAATAGAAATTGTACTGATAATCCAGAGAGAAGGCTGCAAACCTTTGCTTCAGAAAGATGTCTGGCATAGGAGTGGCACGCTGCTCTTTGCTGGTAAGAAGCCAGCTGGGCATCTGTTTATTAGTGAAGATGTAAAAGAAAAGAAATTTGTAAATTGTATAGTTACACAATGACCATGACCAGAAGGATTACTGAACTACAAACCTTTCTGAACTCAGAGCTGTTTCAAAGAAGCAACTTTTTGCTCACATAAAATATATGCAGGAATCCACTTTCTACAGCTGTTTGATGTGCTCTGGAATTGAATAAAACTTAGCATTTTAAAAGAAATGATGGTGCCAAAGGAAGTTATGTTTATGTCTCTATTGCTGTTGCTTGACCCAATGTGATGGACAGAACCTGTTACCAGCTTTTTGACACAGCAAACAACAAGCAGCAAGGTCGGTACAAATAGAAAGATCACAGACTGGAAGTTTGGACCTCAGTTCAAATGTCAGCTTCTAGACGCCAGGGAAACAACATGCCATTCTCAGCTTCTCAGTCTTTTTGATGACTGCCCAAACTGCAATCCACTGTTTAATTCCTGGACTCTACTCCTTTTTACTGAGGCCACCTATCACACTCTAATTATATTAGAAATAGCAACTCGTTCCTTCAACTAAAATATATTTGGATCATTCCTAATCTACATTGTGCAATCTCCTAAATGCTGGGTTTACGAAGGTGATTAAAACATGGTTCCTGCCCACCAAAAGCTTATTCCAGGTGAAATAAAGAAATATAAAGAAACATGATACATCATGATATACAATATAGGCATGATTAAGTCCACCAGATTAAGTACCACCAGATGTTATAACCAACTCAGAAGGGGTTTGGGGCTAGACTGTGAAGGACAAGTCTTTGTACATGCCCGATTCACAGATGTACATGTTTGTAAATGCGTATCTCTTTTACTCACTTGAAAACGGGGCCACGTCTTACAGTTTGCACTCCTCGTGAGCCTTTACCACAGTATTTGCCAAATAAATATTCATGGGATAAATAAACGAATGAAATCTAAATTTGAGGCTTTCAATGAAAAAATATAAATTATGGAAAGATATTAAAATTATTTTCTGACAGTGGAGAAAACAGACCATTTTGGGTGCTCAAATATTTGCTGATTAAAAAGGTAAAATGATTTCAAACACAAATTTTGAAATAAGGGCCTCAGATTCTTTTGGACACCATAAACCAGAATGGCATGATGCTAAGAGCTGCCTTGGAAAGGGCAGCAGGTTCCATCTGTCTCTGGCTCAGTACTTTATGATGTAGATACTATTGTCCTTTGACAAATGAGGGAAGCCAGACTGAGAAAGATAAGCCATTAGTTCCAATCTCCCAATTAGCATACGGTGAAGGCTGGATTCCAACCAGTCCAGACTCCAGACTGCCATGCACAATTAAAGGGGTGAGGAATGTGGATGGAGCCAGTAATAATTACAGCTACTCTTATGTAGATACGCATTATGCTGCAATAATGGTCACCTGCAGTTTTTGAGCACCACAGACAGCATTAAGGTAACCTCTTAGGTCCTCAATAATTTAGACTTAAAAAAACAAACAAACAAAAAAACCTCCTGACCAATATATTTTTAAAGAGTCAAATGTAAACTTTTAAGCCATGAATCTTCCCATGGTTGAATTCAGAATTTGAAGCACAAGGTGTACTCTATTCCCATTAGGTTTAATAGCAAGGAATTGGAACCTGGTTTTCCCACTACGAAGATAGTTCATGAAAAGTGCAACATCATATTCTCCGTCTCACTCATTGGGTCTGTTCTGGGTCCATCTAAAGCCTCTTCTCCAGGGAGGCAGCCGGGAACAGTCAGCAGAGGAGTGTGTGGGATTTAGAAGCTCAGTATGCGGAGACACATGTGAGATTTGTATTATTTGACTTCCTCCTTGTCAGGTCATGTGATCTTCCTCCAAAGGAGGCTGGGAATAATCCATGGTGGGAAACTCAGGGAAGAACACAGAGTGTCACAAAGAAAAGGACAGGGGGGTGGGGATTTAGCTCGGTCAGCAACCGCAAGGCCCTGAGTTCGATTCCCAGCACTTCTCCAAACAAAAAAGCAAAGGAAAAGGGAGATGGGGTAGGCAACAAAAAAGGGAGAAAAAGACAGAAGATTAGGGAATGTGTGCAGAATTTCAGAAGCCTTCCTAAGCTTATCTCTGGTGTTTACAGTGTTGGTTGGGGTTTACTTACAAAAGTACAGGGGCTGGGGATTTAGCTCAGTGGTTAGAGTACTTGCCTTGCACGCACAAGGCCCTGAGTTCGATCCCCAGCACCAAAAACAAAAAAAGAACAACAGCAAACTGAAACATGTCTGCAGATTTGTACATCACAATCTTCCCACTTTGGGATGCTCATCACAGAACATGGAAGAGGTGGAGAGAGAATGTGACATCTGTTCACCCTGCAATACTCAGAGAAGGAACAGCTGACCTGCCACAGCAGGACAACAACCACGATGGAGATGTAACAAGAGATCAGAGCTCGAAGCCACCACACTGTATTCTTGTTCCTTTTTGTCTGCTACTGCTACCACACACTTCTTGAGACCTTCTGATTACAAGTGCCTCCTCTTGAATAGTCTTAGCCAAAGCCGCCATCATCATCATAATAACAGCAATAACTATGATATCACAAATAAGAATAATAATTGAAATAGTTTTGACATGGAAAAGGGTACCACTTTTGATGGGGTCATCCCTAGATTTCTCAGCAAAATTAATACATTTTAAGTTTGAAAGAAAAATATATTTTCCCTTCTCACTCAATACACTTTTTTTTGTTTTGTTTTTTTCTTTTTCTTTTTTTTTTTTTTTGGTGCTGGGGATCAAACTCAGGGCCTTGTGCTTGCTAGGCAAGCGCTCTACCACTGAGCTAAATCCCCAACTCCTCAACACAATTTTTAAAGTCTTTTTACTTTTATCACCAGTTCCAGGATACCTTCTAGCGTGTCCCTTACCCAGGCCATATTATCTACTCTAAACTTTTTACCTTCTTTTACCTTCAACTTCTAAAATAGTTGAATAAGCAAGGGTTCTGGGCTTAGATTTATTTTAATTCAAATCCCAAATTTTCTTTAGTAAACGGTGTAAGTGTAACTTCTCTGAGTTTGTGTTTCCTCAATCTGAGCATCTCTGGATTAAATATGGTGTCTCCCAAAAAGTAACAAAGGGAAACAAGCATAGATTCCATTACTTAAATGCAACCAAAAATAGAAGCATTTTCTAAACATGCTTAAAATGAAAAGACAGCCTTTCTTTTCTTAATTACTAAAGAATGAATCATCAGTCCATCGGTGAGGAATCCGGTTTCTCTCCCCTTTTCCGAATCTACTGCCTTTTGGCAGTCTGAGCAAAAAGCAAACGTGAAGCCCACAAAACACACTTCACATTTTAAAGTATTCTGATAATGATTCCCTAGAAGAGATGGTTTCTCTCCTTCAAGGGGGAAAATGAGATTGAGGAGAAAGTAGCAACTGAAATCATACAGGCCGATGCTGATCTCGTTTTCCTCGGATAGTGAAAAGCTGAGTTACAATTTTGGCAACGAATTGGCAAGACAGCTGACTAAAAACTCTCAACTTGTTTCCACCTGGAGCGTAAACACCAGGAGTTGTTCTCCCCTCCCCCGCCCCACCCAGGATGCAGGATGGCTAAGTGCTTCCCTGACCACTAACTCCACACTCAAAGGTCAATCTGATAACACACCAGTGAGATCTACAGAGAAAGGCTCACATCTCCTGTGACCCCCAAACCTGCTCTGTCTGCTAAAAAGTAATTGCACAGAGCCAAGAAACAAAAACACTCCGAGCCACAGTTGGGTGATATCTGTGCGGCTGTCAAGATAACAGGTAGCTGAAGACAGCAGAAAGCTAGGCATGCACAAGGAAACCATCCATGATTAAAAAGAAAGAAAAAATAAATAAATAAAGAGCAGAAGCAAAAGCCTAATGTCAGCCTCGGGGAAAGGGCTTTATCACAAGTCTCTCCTTCTACGCGCTATTTTGCACTGACAATATTACTTATGGATTTGTGTATTCATTTATTCCTCCCCTCACCGGGCCAAGCACTCAGTGCTTACAGGGTGCATTGCGGTCAGTGCTATACTTTACACAGTAAAATGGTACCTGCATTGCCTGCTCTCCACAAGTGCTTGCGGTGGAACATGGAACGCCCTTTAGGGAACTGCATTCTCCTGCGGCCCTTCCTCTCTGGCCGACCCTCCTGCTGCTTGCTCCCTTGCTGTGCTAGTGGAGAAGACTGAGCTTGGACATGAAGCCTTTTTTACAGCCAAGCTGGAAAACAGATCTGGGACAACTAAGTGGCAAGTAGAGTCCACCGAACTGTTTTTTTCCCTTTAAACTAAAGGTTCTCTTGCTTTGCTTTTCCTCACACTTATTAAAGAACGACCTAGCTGGGTACAGTGGCACACACGTATAGTATCAGTAATAAAGAAGGCTCAGGCGGGAGGGTCAAGTTTGATGCCAGCCTGGGCAACTTAGTGAGCCCCTATATCAACATAAAAACTAGGGGGTGAAGAAAAGGCTCAAGATGTAGCTCAGCACTACCCGGGTTCAGTCTCCAGTACCAGAAAAAAGAGAAGAAAAAGAAAGAAAGAGGAAAAGGAAGTGGCAAAGGCAGCACGCTCGTACCTGGTCTCTCAGCCTCTCCTGGTGGCCCATGATTGCTGAGGCATGATGGGGGTACTTCTGCTTTAGATGTTCCAGGAAAGCTTCTCTCTTCCTGTCCATCTCGGATGTTTGCATTCCCAGGATTTCTTTGGAACTTCGGGGCCCACCTAGAGTGTGTCTCCTTGGGATATTTCGGGAAGATTTGGAGATGGAAGCGCGGCTGTTGCCATTAGAAAGACGCTCCTTGGTCCTGCGGCATTCTGCATCTTCTAATGATGTGACATGCAGATTGCCTTTGCCTTGTTCTGCAAGATGAAAAAATACAGCCCACAATTAATGATTTCACACAAGAAATCTCATTTACAGAACACCAAGAGGGTGTGTGGCAGTCGTTAACGTAGCAATGTAAATTCGCAAACCTTTTTCTTTCACTTTCTTCTTTTCTTTTTTCTCTCTGTATTCTTGCAGCAAGGGAAAAATACACATAATCAAAAGAAATATGAAAAACTGTACTTTAGAAATACACAGTATTGCAGCAAAAAAAATTCTGCTATTCCTGGTTCTCTTTCCATGAGTTTATTCCAAATAAAAACACCTGGTCTGATGAGTTGTATGCAGGCAGTTGGGGTCCCCTTTACCTTGGTCTATAAGCAAAGTTAGCTCCAGTGATGCAACTATTTCTGTATTTTTAATTACAGGAATAATAGGGTTTTAAAATTTTTTATAATTCGAAGACAGTTTCTGAAACATGTGTTTCATCACCAAGAACAAAAATAGCTGTTACCCTACACACAAGTCATATAATCATTGACACATGTGGATCACTTGAAAATTCTACTTCTCTCATTAGCATGAGGCAGGCAAGCAGAAAAAATACTAGAAGTAATAATCAAAGGGATGGAAAGTTAAGATTTAGACACATTTTACTCAAAGGGGACTTTACCCAAAGCACACAAAGGAAAGAGATATGGTATGTTTTAATAGCCTGGACTTAGACATACGGCTCTTGAGGTGGCCTTTAAGGGACAAGTTGATTTCTTTTTTAAGAGACGAACTAAGACAGGCAAGGTCACTGCTTAGAGCACAGGACATGTGTAGGTAACCCCCCCCCCTTTATTCCCAGTGGCTGGAAAACTGGGAGAGAGGCTTTTAGGTGTGTACATTCTAGTTAACTAGGAAAAGGGGCTAGATCTTTAAAAAGCCAGATTAGAGACAGAAAGCAAAGAACACTCATAAATACTTCAGGAGCTGAATGGGTTCTCAACATAAAGCCAGGTTCTCCTTATGAAAAACAGTTCTTATCATGCTGTCTTACAGAGATGGGCAGAAAAAAGAGTTCCTGTCCACTGCATTCTACGGAAAACCATTAGACTGGGTCTTGGGAGTCCTGGCTTTCATCCTAGATTTAGAACAAACAATCTGATCTCTGTTTCATTTTCTTCATTAATAAAAAGACAAGGGTTGAACTAGTATTAGAAATGCCAAGAGCCTTCTACCTCTAAATCCTTTCAATATACTCTACATTTTAAAATATTTCCAGCTGCAGTTTATTTGCCAATAATTCATCTTTGAATTAAATGCAGAAGAACGGATTCCATATTTGAGAATTCTCCTCATTTGCATCTCAGATAAACAGCCAAACCTTCACACTGGTGATGTAAAATGACAGGTGTCCAGAGTTTGAGCATAAATCAGTTTCCTAAAAGCAAGACAGCCAACACTTTCCCTCGCCTTTGCCTAGAAACATCTGAGCTCCCAGTAGACTCCTTCAGTTAGGCATAGAAAATATTCGAATCTCAGTCTGCTTTTCTGGTTCCAGTCTTCCAAAGCTTGCTATGTGTTCTGGGAATAATTCTTCTTGTTTACCCTTCACTTCTCATTATATTGCTAATTATAGCATCTCCATCAGACAGTGATGAAGGAAGGGAAGAAAAACACAACCAAATTAGTTAATCCTACTTTTCATTAGTTTCAGCACTAAGTTTAAAAGGGGAGAAGACTGAACTGTCGGTTAAGAGATACTGAGGGATTCACTGTCATTTTCCTTCTTTAGGGTACCCTTCTAAGACTCATGCTGCAGTTACCTTATTTAGGGTCTCTTCCCTAATAATATGGAAGTAAAAGGATCTATTGAATAAAGGTAGATGCAGGGCTGGGGTGCAGCTCGGCAGCAGAGCATTTGCTCAGTATGTGCCAGCCTCTGGGCTGGGTACCCAGCATGCCAACAAGGAAGGAAGGAAGGATGGAATGAAGGAAGGAAGGAAATGAATGAGGGAGAAAGAAAGAAGGAGAAAGTTAAATGCTGAATAGGCCATATCTCAGGTTGATAAATCTATGTACAATCTGAAGATGCTCAGCTTTATCTGAGCATCGTGCGTACATTTCGTAGTAACCAAAACTGTTGTATACCTGATATAAAACTATTGACTTTTAATTGGATTTTTAAAGATTACTTTTGACATCTTTTTAAAAATGTATTTTAAAAATGATCCAGGAAAGCTTCATTAATGATCAGGATTGAGTCTCTGGAAAGCCTCATGCGATGTCTTTACGCGGACATAACACAGACGGCCAGTCACACAGACCCATCTGGATAAATGTTCATGCCTTTCTAATCTTGATAAAATCCTGCAAGTGGGCAGAAAGTCACATTCTGCCTGGCTATGACACACAGACTCCCATGAGCTACTGTGTGTCACCCGAGGATCATCAGAAGAGGTCATTTGGAGAATAGTAACCCTTTGGAGACCAGAACAAGTTTTTCCACTTTATTTTTAAAATAATTGGACAAGGGAACAAGGAGGGGAGGAACAGAGGGACAAGAGAAATAAGAAATGGAAGGAAAAATGGAAACAAAGCTTTTGTAAATAGGGAGGAAGGAGGGGGTGAGGGGAGGGAATGGAAAAAAAGAAGCAACAAGATATATCATGTACAGGTACAAATCCCCTATGATGAATGTTATCACTATGTACATCTAAAATGTACCATTAAAATAAAATTTAAAAATAAAATAACTGGAGAAGGGCTAGATGGAAGGTCTTGGAGGTCACTGTCCATCTTCTGTCAACTTCTGGACTCTCTCCACCTTCATTCTGTTCTAAACCTTTTCACTGGAAAAGTCACATCAACCTTACAGTGCTTATTTCTTTTCTTCGCTATCTTGTGGCTTTTTCTAAAATGTCTCCAGTTGCTTAACAAGGTGTAAAGTGATTTGGAAGAAAGCAGCAAAGAGCACCCATCCTCAGTGGAGTTGGAAGACTCACGTGGCCGCCCCGCAAACAGCTAGCTGCCCTCAGAGCCCCACCTCCCCTTTGGCTCACTTGCCTGCCTCAGGCATCCTGCCTGCCTGATGCTCCATCAGCTCATCTGCCTGCTGTCCCTCCACCGGGCACCTGTCCCACTTTCCCCAGCACCCAAACCCGACACCACCTTCCACACAAAGCCACTTCACACACTTCCCAGTCACCTGAGACTTTTCCTCCGTGAGGTGCTCCCTTGGGAGCCGCCCACCCCACACCTGATTGAGAAGTGACTGCTCTGCCATTCCAACCACTTGGGGGAGAATGTGGTCTTTCAGCTGAGGAGCAAAACTAAGCAGGGTTCCAAGTAAACAAGACAGGGAACAGGCAAAGGACATTTCATCACAATTCCACAGCCATGGAGTCAGAGACTCGAGTCCCGCCAGTTCCTCATTATCCACATGAATAGAGAAAAGCTCGAGTGTGGCTTATGCAAGCCTTCCAAACAGAAATACAATTCTATTTCTTGTTTGGAATATGCTTTGGTGCTAACATTTAAACATGGGTGTGTCCAGCTGTTTGCTATTCTGGGAATCCTTGTGTGAGGAAGTAATGAAGCTGGAGCATGGAGACAAGGCTTGGGAGATGCTGAAAAGCAGCCCTGTTTCCTCTTCCTGCCCCTCTTGGCCTCTGCAGAGCCCACAGCAGAGAGAGAACGGGAGCTCAGAGTGGAAAACAAGCCCTTAAACATCACCAGGAGCGGGAGTGGGCAGGAGGAAGGCGGGCTGCGGAGACACTCCTAGAGTTCCAAAGGGCTTCCCCGCTGGGATGCTGGGACAGGCACCAGAGGGGCAGAGGACAAAGGAAACTGGGAATCCAGGGACACCCACAGAGCCAGCTCTGCAGACAGGCCACCACAGGAGCTGCCACAGCTGGCTTCTGTGCTACACTCAGGTTCCTTGGGCTGCGCCAGCTGACCCACAACAAAAAATTAGGGTCCTGATGTCCTTCTTGCCACACCTGCTGGGAGCCAACCATGGTATTGGGGGCTTCTCTGAGTTTTTTGTTTGGGGAGGTGTTTGGTGTTGGGGATGAATTCAGGCCTTTACTGATGAGGGAGGGGAGCAGGACATGGCAAAAGTTGGCAGGGAAAGTAGGCTTGCCCTGTTAATTACAAAATCCCAAACAGATGAGACTTCCTGAAGAATGGTCTAGACCTGACGTCAGCGTGAGGCACGAGATCTCACTACCACCTCTTAACACCCGGATACAGACATTCTCACAGGGTTTCCTTGAGATTTAAACACCATAAAACAAGGGAGGCCACAAGGAGCAGATGCTAACACATCTTTTCATAATACCCCGAACCACGTCTCTTGGACGTGGTACATATTTTTACTTTCTTTTTATTGCTATTCTTTTTTTTTTTTTAACTTTTTCTTTGTTTGGCGCAAGCTTGCTCCACAGAGCCAGTTTCTCTCAATCTCCATTTTGCCTTTTAAATAAACTTTGTCACCACTTTTGGCTCGTTTTGTTCAATTCTTTGGTTGAGACGAGAAGAACCTAGAATCTAACTCCAGAAGGAAAGGTGAGCAATCCAGAACCTGGTAACGCTGATTTGAAATACAGTTACCAGATGACACTAATGCCAGTCAATGCAATGTGGGGCAAATGATGTGGGTGCTTTTAGTCCTGGCCCCCCGACTGAGTAATTTTCCATGTGCTCTTGAATTCAGTGGGAACCTAAGATGCATGAACCATAATGATAGGGCAGTAGGGCCCTGGGGGGCCACCCAGAAGATTCACCAGGCTGGGAACATCACATCGTCCTACAGGTAAGGAAGAAATCAACCTAGATCATGCAAAGCCACCAAGATTAGAGAGCTGATACAACAGTGAGCCTCCCTGACAGATATACATATTCTGTTGGATGCTCAGGGGCTGCTTAAGTTTTCCAGCTCCCTTTTTAATATTATAAGGGTCACTACCATATGCAAATTGGCACATAAATGACAGCTGAGACTGGGACTTTGCATTCCTCCAAAGAACCTTTAAATCTGAAGTCAATGGTGATAAGGATTTCTGGTACAGATCTTAAACAAAATAGAGACAGCCTGTCCCCTACCCCCCCAAACATTCTTGTGCCAAATGCTGATTAATCAATCTATTTATTTATTTATTCACTCATTCAGTCACACAAATATTTATTCAGTGCTTGCTCCATACAATGAAAGGAGTCAGGAGATAAGAGTGATGACACAGTGATCAACACAGACTTAATTCCCTTCCCTCATAGGAGTCAACATAATTAGGGAGACAGACAACTAAGAATATGCAATCTAAGTGTCACATTGTGATAACTGCTTTGAAGACTAAAACAAGAGAACAGAAGCTGATGGAGTGTTTTGGAGAAGACCTCTGAGCACAGACCAGCCTACCTCCTCATTGCCCAGAATAGCTCTCATAGGAGGCTTCCAGTCAGGGGCTGGGAGAGGCAAGCAGGTGGACTGACCACCAGCATAGATGTTTCACGACCTGAGGGGTCAAAGCAAAAGCACACACCTCAAGTCTGCAGTGAATAGACAGAGGCACCCCAAAGAATGAATGTCCCCCCTGGACCACATCAAGGAACTCATGGCTTTCAACTGGAACATGACACAGTTAGATTCAGATTCCGCCAATAATTATCAAGTGCCTACTCTGCCAAATTCACTATGCAGTACACTTCTACATTGTCATTTACCTACCAGCCATGGAACTTCCATTGATTAGTGCCATTCTTGGGGTGCCCATATGCCGCCAAAGAATATTGGGTTACAACTATTGCCCAGTGAATTATTTATAATGTTCCCTTTTATTCTCTATAGTGTCTGGATTTGGACAATAAGCTTCTCCATCACCTACGGGATCCTTATGTACAGTAGACCAATGAAGTCAAAGTCCCTGGTCTAGTCTAATTAGTCTTTTCTTCAATATTTACTGAGTGCTTTCCACATGCTTGCTACTCCCTGAGGTGCTGGGAATGCCAAGGCAAAGGAGACATAGTCGTACCACATTGTATTTGGTTGAAACAAATCCATGGACAGATAGGTGACAGGGTGCGATGACGGACCTGGACATGTGCTACCATGGGTGATGTTTGCCTCAGTGATGCTGCCCTCCCTGCCATCATCAAGTTGACCAGGACTGGAAACAAAGCCATGCACCTTCTCAGCATTATATTCACCCGGATGAGTGGGATCTTGAAAATCTAACCTGGGTTCTTACTCTCCATTTGCAATCTTTTCAGCCACCTTTTCCAAAATCACTGACCTCTAAATGCTGAGTACCCTGGGGACATCCCTTGGACCCGTCCTTCTGCACACAGATCCAATCCTAAGATACCTCTTGTGGTCCCTGCTATTCACCATCAGCAATATCAAAGCTGCAATCAGTATCTCTCCCAGGATGTCTGATAAACGTCTCACTCCTAACATGGCCAATGGGTTTCTACTCCCCCATCCCACACCATGAACCCCTCTCCTCTATTCCTCTTAACTGCTTTCCATTTAGGCAAAAGGTGACTCTATTCTTCCAGCTACCAAGGCCAAAATTTTTGAAGACAGCTTTGACTCCTTTTTCCCTTACATACCACATCCGATCTTTTAGCAAATTCTTTTGGCTTTACCTTCAATATACATCTGGAATCTGTCTTCTTATAATCACCTGCTCATCACCAGCTGGCCCGAACCAGCACGATTCTTGCCTGGTTTACTTTTTTTTTTTGGTGCTGGGGATTGAACTCAGGGCCTTGTGCTTGCTAGGCAAGCAGCATACCACTGAGCTAAATCCCCAACTCTTGCCTGGTTTACTTCTGAACCCTCCTAACAGGCCCCCTGCCCTTCCCCCAGCCCCCCCCCCCAGGTTATGCTGGATACAGAATCCAGTATTACCTTTTATTTCTATTTGCTTATTTATATTTCAGTCCTGGGGATTGAACCCAGGGCCTTCGCGCTGAACTTTATCCCCTGCCTTTTTTAGTTTTTATTTTGATAGAGTCTCAATAAGTCACTAAATTGCCCAGGCTGGGTTCCAATTTGGGATTCTCCTGTCTCAGTCTCCCAGAGTGCTGGGATTATAGGCATATACTACCAAACCTGGCAATGTTGCCTTTTAAAAGACAAGTTAAACTTGCCAGCGGCTCCTCACCTCTTTGGAAGTCAAACTAAGTCCTTGCCATAGTTTCACAGGACCTGTGATGAATTGGCCCACAACCTCTTCTTCATCCTTCTCCTGTCTTTGCACATATTAGACCCTTCATCTTTGCTCAACAATCACCCCATCGAAACTTTCCCTGATAGTCCCACTTACAGTTTCAGCCCCACCCCACGCCCTTTATTTCCTTGCCTTATTTTACTGTTATAGCCTTATTCTAGTAAATAGGATTGTCAGATAAAATGTAGGAGGTCCAGTTAAATTTGAATTTTGGATATACAAAGAATAACTTTTTGGTACATGTATATCTCATGTGATATTTGGGATGCACTTACTCTAAAAAGAAAATCATCCATTCTTTATGTGATTCTGGGAATCGTGTTTTTAGGTGCTAAAGTTGGCAAACCTGCCATCTAGCAGGCTATGTATCTTATTTATTTGTACCTGTCTATCTTTGCCACCCCGTACCACCACCCACCCCGTACCATTGGCCCTTAGAATATAAATTCAATATGGACGAGTGTTTTTTACTCATCTTTTTTCACTGCCGGACTCCCAGCAGCTAAAACAGTGTCCGCCATACATTGGCTTAATATTCACTGGGTGAATGAATAAGTGAAGCCAACGAGCCCACTGTCTCATCTAACCATTCCAGCCTCTGAAACGTCTATGAATTGCTCTGCTTGTTTCAAAGTTACTTTAAATCTGCCTCATTCTAAGGGCCCCCTCTAGAATCTGGGTGATTCCTTTAAGGATGGGCCCAGGGGTTGAATTCCTACAGTATGACAGAGTCCCCCCAATTGAGGGGGGTGGAGTGAGGGCTTATCTCTCTCTGGACCCCACTGACCCGGCGCCTCCAAGGAGGGCTCTGCTTTGGAGGCACAAACAGGCAGCTAGACTGATCTATTAAGACTCAGGGATTCTTCTCCAGCATTTAGGAAGCTTTAGGTTTCCTGCATTTCACTGGGGGATTTCTCTCTCCTAATTGTGTTTTCTTCTGTCTGGCTTCGTTTTGCATTTTCAATATGGATGAGTCATGTGCTACTTCCCTTTCGCATTTTAAAAAACACACACCTTTTCCCCTGTGCATAATCCCTACTCCCACGCAGGGCCCTGCACTCCCTCAAGTCTTTCTAAGAGCAGCTGGCCCCTGAATGAACCTGGCCAAGGCCGGGGTGGGGCGGGGGCGGCCTGGAACCTTGCGGTTTGGGAACATGCTGCCTAAGTGCTACCACACGACAGACCAGCACACTAGCGCGCTCAGACCCGGACACCGGACAACAGAGAAGTCCTCTTGGCACCCAAACTCCCTGCCTGCAAAATTTCTCCGGAACACAAGCTTCTGGAAATTCCCTACGGAAAAGACAAGTCTATTATAAACACAATGAAAAGGAAGCTGCCCGGAGAAAATGTACCAGAACTGCCTAACAACTGCCAACCTTTCAATTAGAACATAAAGAAGATTCCCGGTTCTATCTACTGTCTATCATCCGGTTGTACCAGCGCTCGCCTGTCGACCTGCTCTGTAAAGTCGAACACCCCAGACTCTGGGATTTCAGCTCTAGAAGCTGCAGAACTTCGCGTCGCACACGCCTTGCCTCATGGAGTTCCCCAACCAATGAATGGAAACGCCGTCCTCCTCCGAGCAGTTTTGCAAAAACAGCTCCTCTCCGCGGTGAAGCACGAGGGAGATCACGAACAAGCCGCCCGGCGACGTGCGCGTCCCCGCCCGGAGCGGCCGCACACCCCGGCTGCTCGCCGGCCGCCCAGGGGACCGCCTCCCACCCTGCCAGAGACCAGCGAAGCCCAGGAAATCACAGCTCTCGCCTCGGTCTGGAGCACGCAGCGCTCGGGAAACAGGCTTTTCCTTCTGCAGGGCGCCGCGGCTCCAAGTTTATAAAAAGCAGCAAGCGGCGAGCGACCCGCGTGCGGCCGGCTCCATCTTTGCAGGACTCTGTTACTCACCCCGCGCCGAGCGAGGCAGGCGAGGCTCACGTCTCTGGCTTTCATTTCCTTCCATCGTCCCTGCCCGAGGCGCAGCGCAGCTCCGGCTCGCGGAAACTTCAGAGCGCACTTCTGAGCGCTCCCGGCCAGCGCCCGCGAGGGGCCGGGTGGGAGGAGGGCGCCGAGCAAACCCCACCCCGAGCTGCTCCCGGCGGGGGCTGTGCCGGGGGCGGCCGCCCGCGCCTCCGCCTCGGCCGGCCGACAGGTGACGGCCCTCCCTGCCCCGACTGGGACTCGGCCTGCCGGCTCCCTGCTGCAAGCCCAGCGCGGAGAGAAAACATCTCACGCAGGGTTAGGGCCGGAGCCGGTGCCCTGCACTGGAAAACCTCAGAGCAAGCACAGCGTGACCAGCCCCACACTGGCTGACGGCGAGCTACTGCACTCCCAGATTTAAGAGAAATCCTGTCTGAAAGTGTTTGCTTTGGGAAAGAAAATGTATATGCTGAATGTTGTGAAATAAACACTTGCCGGACCTAACCGGCTGGGACCTGATTCGCGTCTAGGAAGAGGGAGTGTGATTTCTACGGGGCCCGTTTCAATCTCTGGGGCTGCACTTTAGAAAGTTTTTATTCATCTGCCTTCCCCTTCTCCAATTCGTCCCTTTCTCCAACACACACACACGCGCACGCGCACGCACGCGCACACACATCTTGATCACAAATCTGAAAAGTGACCTAATAAATCAACCTTCTAAATCTCTCAGGTTAATTACTTTAAGACATCTGAAAAGTAATTAAAACACTCTTCTCTGGGTGGGCAGAGTTACATCCAACATACTTATTCTCCTTTTAAACTACCTACAAATATTTATTTTGTTCTTTACCCAGTCCTTGAAAAAGTGGCAAATTTCCCAGAAAGTGAAAATAGGAGCCACAATGTCCACAAAAAAAAAAAAAGAAAGAAAGAAAGAAAGAAAAATGAGAAAATAATCTAAGAAACATTTGCCCTGGTATTTCAGACATCTAAAAGTAGCACAATAACTGTAGGAAGAATGTGATCCATAAATTACTGGCCCCGTATCATGTGAGAGCAAGAGGGACAATGGGTGGCCTGCTGACTATACCTTGACCCACTTTATGGGCCATTGAGCAAGGTTTTACATCTAGGGATCACAAATGAGGGTGGAACAATGGCTGGCCCATCCCCAGATGATGACCTTGGGTCACCCGTGTGTTTTGGCAGTGCAGGGGATGTATTTTGGCCGGTTGGGACATAAATATGTGGAAGTTCTAGAGGACAAAGGATATAAGCCCAAAGGAAAGTAGACATGCCAAGGAGTAGAAGAGCCTCTGGATTCCTAGTGGGATCTTTATTGAAGTCCAAGAAGAAGCAGTGAGTCTTGCAGAGAATTAAAGGTGCGCATTGCCAGTGTGAATGCAAGCAGTTGGGTTTGTGGGGCAGATTACTCAAGGTCTCCGTGATTTTGCAACAGAATTACCTGGTAATCTTAGAATGTGCAGTTTCAGTGCTGCTGGGAGGCCAGCAAACACTCCATTTCCTTAGGTATAAAATGTTCATGAAGAAAAAAACTTCCTGTGTTGAGGCCCCCGGGTCCAGGTTATTATGATTCTTGTACAGCTGTTGTGTATTTGTCTTCAAATCATTAATGCCAAGGTGTGGGGTGGGGGTGCCACATCAGGATGTCATCTCTGCGCGAGGTCTCTTGGCCTCCCGTCCAACTTGCTTTCATGTGGGAAGAGCCCACTCTTAGCTGGTCCAGTTCGTTATCTGACACAGTGTGCAGGCAAAGCCCCCGAGATGAAGCTGACCTCAGCCTGTCACGGTTGCCAGTGATAGAAACAGCACCTTGCCTGGGAGTCCTCCTGGCTAGCTCAGTACAGGTAGTAAGGAGCCGGTGAATATAGATGATGCTTTCTTGGGCACTTTGGAAAATGTGAAAGCAGCCTTCCAGGCCTCTGTTGATTCCCAGTCAGGCAAAATGTGGGAAGCTCCCCTGCCAGGTCTGAACTCCCCTTTCCAGAGAGCCCGATGAGTCCTCGAGGCTGCTCATTGGCTGGAGCTGCTCTGGGCCTCCCCTCCCCCACTCACAAAGCCACCTCTAGGCAGCTATTCCACCAAGCGAAACCCTTCCCTTCCTGGAATGCACAAAAGAACAATGCAGTACAAAAAAGAGACATTAATGTAAATCACCAAGGGCCCAGAAATGGACACTTATCTTTACAGTAAAACAGGCTCTCTTGAATGATTGAACTTTCTAGTCATTCTACAATGAAAAACTTCTACTGGTTGAATCTTTGGTCCTTTGTTCCTCCTCCTTACGAACAAGGACTAAAAATAACTTGAGACAGCCCAGGCTTCAGGCCATTTTGTCCAAACCCTTCCAGATGTCTGTCCCCAAAGCACACAGACCTTACTGAGAACTGTTCACTGATTGTCAAGTTTCTCCAAAAAACAGAGCTGAATTCTACAAGTGACATAAACTGGTAACTCAGATCTTCATGAAAAATACTATCGTCATTGTTGCTACTGGGAAGATGTTCTTTCTGGAAGAAATACTCCTTGAACTAGAAGTACACTAGGCTTTTTGGTTTAATCTAATGTCTGGTTTTAAAAATTGCTATTACAATCCAATCTGCCTACTGCCCTACTTTGAAATTTGCTGGGAAAATGGGAAGAACTTGAAATTTGATTTTCTTCCCGTTGTATAGAGAGCTACAATAACAATACCAAGGGGCTAAATTTTCAGCTCCATTTCTGTTAACTGGTAAAGGTATAAGATTATTTCTTGGCTAGGGGCTGGGGATTTAGCTCAGTGATTAGAGTGCTTGCCTTGCAAGCACAAGGCCCTGAGTTCGATCCCCGGCACCACCAAAAAAAAAAAAAAAAAAAAAGATTATTTCTTGGCTAATGGCTCCATCTGTCCCAATTCATGACTTAAAATTAGCACGCACTCACACACACACATACACACACACACGCGCGCGTGTCATTTAAGAGAAAAGACAAGTGATAAGTTAAAGGCTTCTGTAAGGCAAGATGATTTTTCTGTTGTAGGTGGCAGGACTGGGCCACAGTAGGTTTCTTTGGGGGGGGTGCTGGGAACCGAACTCAGGGCCTTGCACTTGCTAAACAAGCACTGTACCACTTGAGCTAAATCCCCAACCCCGGGGCTACTGTAGGTTTTGATGATGCAATTTAAGTAGCATTTGTCATGATGGGAATGAATCAAGAAAGTCATAAACAGTTGTGGATGATTTCTCCGAAAGCCTATTTAATTACAGGGCAGTGGAAAAGCATATCAATTTCCTTTACATAAGTTATTCAGGGAAGAAATCATTGCTAGAACCAAGCATACGTGGATTTGTCCTAATATATGTTTAATTTTTTCCCTTTTGAAACCTATTGAGAGCAAGATAGTTTAAGATAAAAACATCAGGACACAAAAGAGATAATTATTGCTTGCCTAAGTCCTTAAATGTACTTGTCAAAAGCACAGATAACCATGAGAATAAAACAAAACAAGTTAAAGAGAAAAACAAGTCAACAAAAATGTTTCAAGCAGAGGCCCCGTGATTGATGTATTTTACATAGGACACGCCGCTGTGTGTCACCATTTAAGTCAGAAGGAAAGGACTTTTAGTAACTGGGAAAACATTTGCTTAAGTGGCCAGGCTGATGAATGTGAAATGGAGGCTTTCCAATCCTGGTTTTGACAGCAGAGTGTCAGGTGGCCAGAGTCACCGTCTACTTAAATATAAACCCTAGCACTTGGGAAAGGGAAAGGGGACACTATTAATAATTACAACTGGACAATAAGAAACCATGATTGTCCCTGCTAAACTAGCACAGATGGCCACCTACTTGTGATCAAGAGAGAAGCCTTGTGCACTTCTCGGGTTTCCAAAAGTGAAACGAACCATGCTGTTGGAGTTTCTCCATAAATACTCTGGGAGAGAATTTGAAGCATTAATTAAAGCAAAGGTGTGATTCTTTTCAGAGCTGTATTTTAAGCCCACCACCAGTTTTACATCAGAAAACAAAAATTCCACACTATGGTCCATTTCTGTATGATTCATCCATCATCTCCCACCTCCCCTGGAAAGCCTTGTGCTTTTCTAATTTTGTGTTAAATTCTTTCTCATTTAAAAAATATTTTTTAGTACACGTCTGCCCCACATAATATTACATTCATTGTGGGGAATTGGTACATGTACGTTAACACATATTAACTTTTTCTTTATGTGTTAAAGGCAAGGATCTCACAGAATCGACCAAGCTGAACTCTCTCTCTCCCTCTCTCTTTCTCTCCTTCCTTCTCTTCCCTTTCCTCCCTCCCTTCCTCCCTCCTTTCCTTCCTTCTTTCCTTTCTTGTATTGAGGGAGTGAACCTAGGGCCTTCCCAATGAGCTACATCCCCAGACTTTGTTGATACAGTCCAAGTCACTAAGCTACACAGGCTAGGCTCAAACTTGTGATCCAGGGGCTGGGGATTTAGCTCAGTGGTTAGAGTGCCTGCCTTGCAAGCACAAGGCCCTGAGTTTGATCCCCAGCACCCCTCCCCCAAAAAAAAAAAAACTTGTGATCCAATTCTCCTCCCTCATCCCCTCCTAGCCACCGACCAGGACTCCAGGCACATGCTACCACACCCAGCCTCAGGCAATCATTTCTAACCCCAGTATTCCCCCTAGTGAGCAACCAAACTTTCCTTGTAGGATGTCCTTAAAACCCCAGAGCTCGAAGGAGAACCCACTAGCCAAGACAGATGCGAGGTGGCCTAGAGCCCCCAACACTCAGGTGTCTCCTTTCAGACACCTGGTAGCTGTCCTGCCCTTCATACAAACCCCACCTACAGTTATATAAAATCACAGTGAGGTCCAATGTGTTAACACTTGAAGCACACTTGCTCTCTTTTTTAAGAGAATTCATTGATGTTCATCTTTATCAGGGTTTCTTTTATCTGGCCTCGGTCGGAAGACATGGCCCTGCAGGGCTGCCATCTGGGCTGCTGTTCTGATCTGGTCACCAGAGGGCGAGTCTGGATTCCAGGTGGCAATTTTTACTTGCAAACTGCAGCACTCTATGATCATCCCTTTTATCCTAGAGCAACTTCCCAAACTGTGGCCCATCCCCGAGTTCCTGGAGGTCCACGTGGAAGCTGTGAGAATGTGGGAAGCCGCATGCACGCAAGCATACTCGGTTTTGGCCTTGTCACCCTACCCAGCGATGCCACAATCAGAACTTTCTATGAGAACATCTGTCTGGTGGAAGGGACTTCCCTGCCCAGTTTCCACCCCTGGGCTTTCCCACATGCCTTCACTCAAAGCTGGAGAGGGGCAAGAAACAAGGGAAACCAATCACACTGCCACCCTCAGAGCCCTGCAGTTCACACCTCCCGATTGCACCCCAAGTCATTTTGCAAAAGTGGAAACTGAGGCCTGGGGGCTCCCAAGAGTCTGGCTCCCATCTCTCCTCTCTCTGCACCTTTACTTTGCTCTGTTCCACTTGTTCAGCATTTTAAAATCTTTTTCCTCTTATTAGACCAGCAAAGTCATAGAGAATTGCCCTGGATGCCACCACAATTATTGTAAGTCTTGCCATACTGAAAAGGAAAATAAAATCAGGGCTGGTAAAGGGTATGGCTAATTTCTAGCATCCCCTCCCCTGGAGCGTACAGTTGGGTTTGGACTTATCTTGGGGTCCTGGCTGCACAAACTGCAGGGCGTCAGGCCACTCACTACAGGTCTGTGCCTGGGACTGTGAGGCTGCCAGGACCCAGCCC